>PVJA010022548.1:19389-34170 GCA_004027025.1 Myocastor coypus | reverse complement strand
TTTCTTTCTTTCTTTTTTCTATGCAACATCAGTAGGGAGGTGGGTCATGCCCACACACTGCACTCTATAGAATGATTGTGAGGACAATATGCAATATGTCAACTTTCAAAGAAAAGAAGGGGGAAAAGAAAAAAAAAAGTAATGTGGATTTAGAAAGGTTAATGTTTAATTGTTTGATCAATCTTATATACCTATATGTAGTAATCTAAACTGATCTGATGATGAAAATATGTAATATAACCATTGTTAAATTTAAACAATAAAAAATTGGAAAAAAAAGACATAATAAAAAAAAAAAAAAAAGAAAAGAGAGGAAGCATAGCAGGAACAAATCCATGCACTTATCTACACAGGATGAATCAGATATTGGTCATAAGAACCTTTAAAAATTTTTCATGCTTGGGATACCTGTCATTTTGGTCTTTTAGAGGTGTAAAAAAAGAGGAGGTTGTTGATTGCGAGTCAGCTTAAATCAACAACCTCCAATACTGCCAGTTTCACCAGTAACCCAATGCAAATAAGGAACATGGAACTGTATATACAGCTACTTCCTCTCAGCTCAAAGAGAATTCTTTCTTTCTCTCTTTATCTTTTTCTTTTTCTTTCTTTTCTTTTTCCTTACCAATATCGATCAGAAATTTCTTCATGTCTACACCCTATGCTCTGTGTAACTATTATGAAAACACTATGCAATGTGTCAATTATTGCGAATGTACTACTAAAGTGTTTTGGAACTATCTTATTGTTATCTCTTAGTAAAAATGATAAAATAAAAAATAAAGATGCAAAAAAAAAAAAGAAAATGGCTTTGGGTCTGGCCCGCGCACCTGCCAGGTAAGGACCCTCAGCCCGTCTCCATCTCCCGGCTCCCTCTGCCTGAGCTCCAGTTCTGAAACCATCCACCATCCCTTCTGACCTGTGCACCTGCCAGACTCCTCAATGCCAGAGTTCTGACTACACCAACAGTCCCAACCCTCAGGAACTCACGGCAGCCAGCAGCCCAAGCTTGAACATGCAGCCAGGCATGTCTGGAGAGAAACAAGCTTGGTGGATTCACACCAAACTCCCATAAGTGCTAACAGCATAACTTCACCGTATTGCAGAGATCACTGCCATACAAAATGATAACAACAAGGAGTAAGGTGCAATCTTAAGGCCCGAGCCCACCTAAATCAAATACAGGAGATGCTACCATGGAAGAAAATGTGAATAACGCAGACAAAACTTTTAAATCTGAAGTAGACAGACAAGTACAGAAATGTATAGAGGAACTCACATCAGAGATAACATCTGAAATAAAAAAAAAGGAATGCATGAATTAATAGAATCTGAAGTGGAAAAACAATTGAAGAAACGTATAGAGGAAACCAGAACAGAAATAACCCTTGAAGTAAAAACCGCATGTCTAAATTAATAGGATCTAAAGTAGGGGAACAAATGCAGGTAGAGAGGAGAACAGAGCAGAAATAACCTCTGAACTAGAGAGAGAACGGATAACTATAATGAAAGACTTAAGTAACATTAATGAAGACACTGATAAAAAATCAGAGGAGAACAGAAAAATGATAGATTCCCTGACTGAGCAATATAGGAAAGAAATAGCTTGCATGAAACAGTTTCAAAGGGATATACAGGAAAATAAAATCTCAATTACAAGTTGGCAAAACCATATGAACGAAAGTGAAGATAGACTTTCAGATCTTGAAGATACAGTCACAGCTAGTGAAAAAGTAAGAAAGGATCTCTTAAAAACAACTACGATATTAAAAAAACTAGGATGCAGGAAAAAAAAACTCAACATCAGCAAGATGATGCAAAAATGAACAATGTGAGATTAACAGGAATCAATGAGAAAGAAGGAGTCAGTACAAATGATATAAAAAGAATATGGGCAGAAGTAATAGCAAATATTACTATTACTCTTCACAAGCCATGAAGTCAAGAAGAGCATGGAGCAGAGTGCCTCAAGTTCTCCATGAAAACAAATTTCAGCCCACACTGCTATAGCTAGCAAAACTCTCCTTCCAGTATGAGGGAGAAGTGAAATATTTCCACGACAAGGAACAACTAAAGAATTTCATGACATCAAAGCTAACTTACACAGTATACTAGAAATATTTTAGAGAGGGACCAAAATGACCCAAATTCAACAAATGAGAACAGAAAGATCCAACCAAATAGGGTAACCAATTAAACATAGGAGAAAAAGGGGTAAACAGTAATAAATAAAAGTCAAGTCAATCATAAGTCAATACATTTCAATTATAATCATCAATGTAAATGGACTCAATTCCAATTAAAAGATATAGACTGTCAGAGTGGATAAGGAAACAAAATCCAACAACATGCTGCATACAAGAAACACACTTAACTCAAAAAGAAACTCATAGGCTAAAAGTTAAAGAATAGAAAACAATACTACATACTCCAGCACCTCAAAAAAAAAAAAAAAAAAAAAAAGCAATCCTGTTTGCAGACAGTCTAAACTTTAAACCAAAATTAAGTAAATGTAACAAAGAAAGCCACTAGATACTGGTCAGGGGAAAAATTCAGGATGAAGAGGTAACACTCATAAATATGTATGCACCCTACACAGGAGCAGCAAGTTATATAAGACAAACCTTAATGGATATGAAAAACCTAATATCTAATACCACAGTCTTGAGAGGAGACCTTAACAACCCCTTATTTAAAAAAGATAGGACAAGCAGACAAAAAATTAGCAAAACCGAAACAGAATTGGGAACAACTGGCCTTAGTGGACATACACAAAGTGTTCCACCCAACCACTTCTGAATACACATTATTTTTCAGCTGCACATGGGACATTTTCTAAAATAGACCATATATTTGTCCATAGGTCATGCTTAAGTATATGCAAGAAAACAGAAATTATCCCATGCATACTATCTAATCATAGTGCAATGAAAATGGAAATTAATGACATAAGAAACCATAGGAACCCCAGAATTACATGGAAATTAAACAACACTCTTCTCAGCAACCAGTGGGTTACAGATTAAATTAAGCAAAAAATTAAACAATATCTAGAATTTAATGAAAACTCAAACACAACCTGCCAGAATTTATGGGATGCAGTGAAAGCAGTTCTTAGAGGGATATTTATAGCTCTGAACTGACACATTAAGAAAACAGAATGGGAGCACATAAATACTCCTATGGAGCACCTAAGCCAATTAGCAATGGAAGAGGAAATAAAATCCAAAGCCCAAAGGCGGGAGAAAATCATAAAGATTAAAGCAGAAATTAATTCAATTGAGAAAAAGAAAACAATACAAAGAATTAATGAATCAAAAATCTGGTTCTTTGAAAGATTAAATAAAATTGATAAGCCCCTAGCTAACCTCATCAAAAAGAGGAAAGAAAGGACTCAAATTCAAGCAATCTCTGCAGACACAGCAGAGATTCAGAGGATCATAAATAGCTACTTTCTGAATCTTTACTCTCACAGAATTGAGGACACAGATGAAATGGACAGATTCCTAGAAAAGTACAAATTACCAAAACTGAATCAAGAAGATATAAAAACTCTCAATATCCAATAACAGCCAATTAAATACAAAATGTAATAAAAAGCCTACAGACAAAGAAAAGCCCGGGACCTGATGGATTCACCACTGAATTCTACAAGAAATTTATAGAAGACATAATTCCAACATTCCTCAAACTCTTCAATGAAATTGAAAAGGAAGAAATCCTTTCAAAATCATTCCTAGAGGCAAGTATTACACTGATGCCAAAACCAGAGAGATTCAACTAAGAAAGAAAACTACAGGCCAATTTCTCTCATGAACATAGATGCAAAAATCCTCAATAAAATCCTTGCCACCAGAATAAAACAAATCATCAAGAAGATTATACATCATGATGAGGTAGGATTCATCTCAGGGAAGGAAGGATGGTTCAATATACGCAAAGCTATAAATGTGATACACTATATCAATAGAGCCAAAGCCAAAAATCACATGATCGTATCAACTGATGCCGAAAAGGCCTTTGACAAAGTCCAACACTCATTCATGTTCAAAGTACTACAGAAAATTGGAATAGAGGGCCTCTACTTCAGTCTGATAGAAGCCATCTAACAGTGCAACAGCTAACATAATACTAAATGGGGAAAACTGAAGCCTTTTACTTTCAAACGTAGTACAAGATAAGGATGTCCCTTATCACCACTCCTATTCAATATAGTTCTGGAATCATTAGCTCTAGCCATTAGACAAGAAAGAGAAATAAAAGGAATAAGAATAGGGAAAGAAGAAGTAAAACTATCACTATTTGCAGATGACATGATAATCTACCTGGAAAACCAAAAAAACTCTGCCAAGAAGCTACTAGAATTAATACACAAATTCAGTATCATAGCAGGTTACAAAGTCAACACAAAAAAGTCAATAACATTCCTCTACACAGACAACAAACACACTGGGAGAGAAATTAGAGAAACAGTACCTTTTATGATAGCACTGAAGAAAATGAGATACTTGGGCATTAACCTAACTAAGGAAGTAAAAGACTTTTTCATTGAAAACTACAGTACTCTGAAAAAAAGAGATCTTAGAAGATCTCAGAAAATGAAAGTTATTCTCTGCTTCTGGATAGAAAGAACCAACTTTGTGAAGATGGACATACTCTCTAAACTGTTATACAGATTTAATGCAATTCCTATCTAAATACCATCAACATACCTCACAGACCTGGTGAAACCATTCCTAAAATTTATTTGGAACCAAAAAAGACCCAGAATTGCAAAAACAATTCTGGGCAACAAACGTAGGGCAGGAGGCATACAATTCCTGACCTAAAGTTATACTACAAAGCTACAGTAATAAAATCAGCATGGTATTGGCAAAATATAGACCTGAGGATCACTGGAATAGATCAGAAGATGCAGAAATAAATACAAATACAGTTTGGCCCTTTATCTTTGACAAAAGGGCCAAACACACATACTGGAAGAAAGATGTCCTCTTTAACAAATGGTGCTGGAAAAACTGGCTCTCCACATGCCGAAAACTAAAACTTGACCCTAGTGTATCACCATGCACTAAACTAAAGCAAAAATGGATTAAAGATCTAAATATTAAAAGAGAAACCCTAAATCTTCTGGAAGAGAAAGTGGGAGAAAATCTTGAAGACATTGAGGTAGGGAAAAAAAATTCATGGACAAAAATCATAATGCAGGGCCCGGCGGGATGGCTCAGTGGTGTAAAGCCCCTGCTTGGGAAAGCTTGGGTGGCTTCAGGGACCGCGCTTCAAACCCCGGCCCCACATGCTGTGCCAGCCCTGCCCTCGGGGCAGACTGAGCTGGCCATAAAAATGAGTGAATAAATAAACAAAGTTTCTGAAACAAGAAAAAAAAATAAAAAATTCTAAAAGAAAATCATAATGTATATCTAACACTTGAAAGCATCAACAAATGGGACCTCCTCCGGCTAAGAATTTTTTCATGTCAAAGGAAATTACCAACAGAGTGAAAAGACAACCCACAAATTTTGAAAAGATTTTAACTAATAAGTATTCAGAAAAAGGTCTTTTATCTAGAATTTATAAAGAACTAAAAACCACTTGCGTTCCAAAATTCAAAGATCCAATCCAGAAATGTGCATCTGAGATGAACACACAATTCTCACGGAAAGAAATTCTATAAGCCTATAAATACATGAAGAAATGCTTCATATTGCTAGTCATCCATGAAATGCAAATTAAAACAACACTTAGATGCCATCTCACCCCAGAAAGAATGGCTATCATAAAGAAATCAATCAGCAACAAATGTTGGAGTGGCTGTGGGGAAAAAGGAACCCTTCTCCACTGCTGGTGGGAATGCAGATTGGTTCAACCATTATGGAAAGCAATGTGGAGGATCCTTAAAAAACTAGAACTGGAAATCCCATTCAATCCAGCTATCCCCCTACTGGAAATTTTCCCAGAAGAACTGAAAACTTCATACCATAGTGATATCAGTGCACCTATATTTATAGCAGCCCAATTTATAATAGCCAAATCTTGGAAACAACCAAAATGCCCATCATTAGAAGAATGGTGGAAAAAGATGTGGTATTTTTAAACAATGTGAAGTTATTCAGCTATAATGATAAACTAGAAGACTTCACGTATAAATTGATGTATATTGAACATATACTCCTAAGTGGAATAAATCAGGCCTACATTTGTAAATATCATATAGTGTCCCTAGTACAAGTAATCTAAAGAAGAAATAAAAATGGAAAGGACTAACAGCTGAATGGAAATCAAAGACTTATGAAGCAACACTAAAACTATGCTTTGAATGTGTGTCATTCTGGACTTTTAGATGTGTACTGCTTCTAATGTAAACTCAGTTACTGCTATACTCTCTCTCAAGTAAATGGTTGGCTAACAAAAAACAAAAAAGGGTATTAATTGAGGGTATGAAACTGGGCAAAATGCTAAAGGCTTGACAGGCTACATTTTGTGTGTCCTTGGATTTCTAAATGTCTGCGTAAAAGTGTGTAACTCCTTTTTCACAGTCTATAGAGATTTATTAGAATATCAATGATGGATGGAAAATACCAATTTCAAGCTAAGTTTAAGATGTTTGATATTCTGAAGACAGTAATGTCAAGTTCAAATACTCATGTTATAGAGTAATAATATCGTGAAGCTTCTCTTCTGGAGGGTTGAGAATGTAAGATAACAGACCAAAAATTGGAGAAAAAGAAGGGCTATGAGGATAACCAATATTTTGGCCCTAGCCCTTCAACATCAGTGAGGACTAAGGCCATAAGAGAACCTGGGCTGTAACATTGTATTACTCAGTGGTGTCCCAAATTTTCTCTTCAAGGAGATTATAGGACCTCAGAGGGAAGGGATAAGTGAAGTATAGTGTGTCTAGGGCAAATCACCTAGGGAGAAAACATTCTCTCAGGCTTTCACAGAGAGCAAACTGGTCAAGCAATGGCCGTGACTCATCCCAATGGCTGACACAACAGTTTTACAAAGCACTGTGCATGGTTCCAAAGTTAATCTTGAGGAGATTTGACCTTGGAAAATACAAATAATGAAAGTTTTGTTATACAGGTCTTGCTTTAACTTGCCCTCGATCACTCAGCAGAAAAGCTTAATTATGAGTCATAAAACTCAGAGCTAGATTAGTATGGTGAGCTGTAAGAGGCTTAAATCAACAGCCTTCAGCACTGCCAGTTTCACCAGTAAACCACTGCAATTATAGAACACTGGATTATGTATACAAATACCTCCTCTTAGTTCAAAGAGAAGAAAATTCTTTCTTCCTTTTTTCTTTCTTCTTTTCTTTACCAATATCAATTAGAAAATTTATCACATCTACACCCTGTGCTCTGTATAACTAATAGGAGGACAGCAATATGCAATATGTCTTTTATTGTGAATGTACTACTAATGTGCTTTGAAATTCTCATATTGTTATCGTTATTAAAAGTAATAAAAAATAAATAAAAATTTTAAAAAAAGAAGGGCTTCAAGAAGATGCAAGCAAACAATGCCAAGGCTATGAGTGCATGTGCTGAGGCTATCAAGGCCCTTGTCAAGCCTAAGGAGGTCAAGCCCAAGATCATCCCAAAGGGAGTAGGGTCACTCGACTTGCCCACAAAAAAAAAAGAAAAAAGAAAAAAGAAAAGAAAAGAAAACGTCTCTGGACCAAGTGTGGTGGTACGTGTCCGTAATCCCAGCACTTTGGAGGCTGCAAATAGGAGGATCACTATGAGTCTGATCTTGTAATGAGACCTTGTAGACCCTGTACTAAATGCATTTTAAAAAAGAAAGAAAAGAAAATCTCTTGTACAGTAATCACATTTTTTGACAAACACTACCTCAGGACATTCACCAACACTGAACTACACCCGAAAATACTCAAGAATGTCCTAGGCAGAAACAGCAGAGCAAAGAAAGCCTCAATGGTGAATGGAATAACAAGGTTGCACAAGGTAAGTCGTTACAAAGGAAAGTCAAGGAGACAACAGAAATAAGTCAGGAATCAGTCAGTCTGTATCAGAAATGGCTTGAGTGGAACAGACTGGGCCAAAAACAGAGCAAGAGACCACTTCAAAATTACAACTCAGACTTCCAGGTTGGAATACAAGATGGTCACACTCTTCTTGAGACAGGCTGGCCATCACTGGCTCTGTTCCCACCGTCTTAGTTACTATTCTCTTGTTGCTGGGAAAAATATCTGACACACAAGCTTAGGGGAGGAAAGGTTTATTTAGCTCACAGTTACTGGAGGTTTCATAATTTAAAGCAGCCAAAATTACATAGCAAGGCCTTGAGACTCTACACCACCATGTCTGGGATGATCAGCTCCATACCTCCAGAGACCATTGCCTAGGGTGTAGGGGGCAAACCTCTGACAGCGCATGCTGTCAGTTTAATAGTTCAGGCCTCTCCTGGCCACACCCCCTCAGGCCCTGCCCCTCGAGCCACGTGCTTTATAGCCCCATGATTTACATGAGTCTTTGGGGGGACAACTAGATACAAACCACAACATTCTGCCTCTGGGTCCCCAAAGACTCATGTACATCCCTTTATGCAGAAGGCATTTTAGTCCATCTCTAAGAGTTGCCAAAATCCCAACAGTTTCAGCATTGCTGAAAAGTCCGAGTCCCAAGGCAAACTTGCAACTGTGAGCACCTACGCAAATGAAAAACCACATACACCGAACACTCAAAGGCACAAGATAAACATTGCCCTTCCAAAGGGTATACACAGGAGGACTCAAACCACTGGGCCCAAAACAAGTCCAAAACCCAGCAGGGCAAACATGAAGTCCTATAGTTCTATGTCAAACATCCGAAGCAATCTGTAGCAAATTGTGAGCTCCATGTGGCTCCACTCCTTTGGTATTCTTGGTGGCACTTCCCATAGCATCTCTCTTAGGCTGGCTATGCTCCCTCTGTGTAGTTTTCCTTTGATGACCTTGGTTTCTGGCTTTTCCAAACTTCTGGAGTTTCCACAGAGTAGACTTCTCACTCAAAGCTTCACACATTGCCCTCCCCATGGCACACTGCCTGGCCTCCTAGGCCTTCTTCTGAAATCAAGGTGGAAGCCTTCTTAACCTCAGAATTCCTGGATTCTACATGCACCTAAAACCAGTGTCACATGGATGATGCCAAGGGATGCTGCCAGCTGGAGCAGCAGCCAGGCTTCCTTCTCTCTTAGCTGTAGGGGTCGAGTGCCTGGATTTCTGAGCATTCTTACTCTGCTTCCGAGAAACAAATTCTCTATGCTGGTGCCATTCTGTAATCTGGCTTGGCCGCCAGCTCCATTCTGGAACCTGGTGTGGCCACTGCCTCTGTTCTGGAACATGAGGCTCTGCGGCCTTCTCCTCAGAGCAAAGCCCCTTGCCCTTGTGCTTTTTAGGCTGCAAAGGGCAAGAACCTGCCATCTCCTGTGATGCTCTCAGGACATCTGTTCTATTCTCCTGTTCATCCTGGGCAATGGAGATCTCAGCTCCATCTTTGCAGTCCACTGTCCCAGTATTTGACTGTTTTGAAATTTTCTTTCAAAGATTAATTATTCCTCCATGTTTAATTTCAGTCTCATGCAAAGTCTCTGGACACGGACAAAATTCTGCCGAAGTTTGGGCCAAACCAAAACACAAATGATCTGGAGTCCAGCAGTCAAGGCAGTCCTTCTTTCCAGCAGAAACCTCCTCAGCCTAGTCTTTACAGGTCAGCTTTCTATCAATCTTCTGGTCTGAGCTCTGACAGAACCTCCCCTACAGAAATGCAAAACTGTTCCAGTGCCTTGCTCATAGGCAACATCTCCAAATCTTTCCTTTTTCTTCCCATAAGCCATTTCCAAAAGCTTGTAATCCACATGGTCAGGTATAGCCACAGCAATGACCCCACTCCTCCGGTACCAAATTCTGTCCTAGTTACTGTTCTCTCAGTGTTGGGACAAATACCTGACACACAAGCTTAGGGGAGGAAAGGTTTATTTAGCTCACAGTTACTACGGTTTCATAATTTAAAGCTGCCAAAATTACATAGCAAGGCCTTGAGACTTTATGCCACCATGTCCAGGATGATCTCTATACCCCAGAGACCGCTGCAGGGGGTGGGGGGGTGCATTCTAACAGCACATGCTGTCAGTTTAATGGTTCAGGCCTCTCTTGGCCACATCCCCTCAAGCCCTTCCCCTGCTAAGCTTGGTGGAGACAACTAGATACAAACCACAACCACCATAGTCCTTAGTTCCATATTAAAAATCTGTACCTTTAGAAACCACAACCAAAGAAGAGATGTAGTGGTTCTGGAATAAGAACACAGGTTGAAACTATCCTGATCTACCTATGTCACTATCTACAGTAACTATCATCCTCTCATGATGGTGTCCATTTGCCAAAGTCGCATTAGTATTGGCTTTGAGTGGAGGGGTCTCTCTGCTTTGTGTGTTGGCCCTGCTGTGCCCTAAGAACTTTGAATCTTATTTGGAATTTGTGAAGTCTTTGTGTCTGGGGCCAATCTTGATCTACATAGTTTAGTGTGTATCATACTTGGAATGGGAGCTGTCACTTGATGTGGGACCTGGGAAAAGAGCTGAAGACTTCCCAGCTTTAACAATCTGGGATGGCTATCTTGGTTCTTAAAGTGATGTCATCTGCAGGGCTCATAGCCATGTGAAGAGCTGACATTTCAAGCATCATCTTCCTGCAATTTAATGGTCACAAACTGCTTTAACTTCATGTTTGCCACTCTTATCTCCAGTCAACAGAGTTACATGATCTGTTTGGATCCTGTTGTGTTTGCAGAGCCCACTTAGCCCTGAAAATTGGCTTATAAAACCACAATAGAAGGGGTCTAGTTCTTCCATTGTTTCTTAGGATGGAATGATTATAAAAACACCCTTTTGGGCCCAGCGGGATGGCTCAGTGGTCTAAAGCGCCTGCTTGGGAAAGCTTGGGTGACTTCAGGGACCTTGGTTCGATTCCTGGCACCACATGCTGCGCCAGCCCTGCCTTCGGGGCGGGCTGAGCTGGCCATAAAAATGAGTGAATAAACAAAGGTTCTGAAACAAGAAAATAAATAAATAAAATTAAAAAAAAAATAAAAAACCACCCTTTTCTTGCCCATAGCTTGAATTAAGCTCAAGCCTAAAATCCTTTATTCCCTCTCCACATCAGGCTTTTTTAAAAAAATGTATTTAGTACAGGGTCTACAGGCTCTCACTGCACAGATCAGACTTGTAGTGATCCTTCTTGTTTTTCAGCCTCTCAAATACTGGGATTACAGGTGCGTGCCACCATGCCCACTCTCATTCACCATCTCAGCATGCCCCAGGGGTAAGGCTGACACAACATGGGGAATCAAACTCCAGTCCCCACATGTGCCTAAGCAGGCACTTTAATGCACTGAGCTATCTGGCTGGCCCTCCCCATTGGGTTTTGATTTGTTCTAAGGATCAGCTTTTGCATCCTTCCTCCTGAGCCACTTCTGTGGCTTCTGCCATGGGGACTGGGAGGTGAGGCTTTTGGTGCCACTGCTTGTGGGTTGTTGGCTTAAAAGATAGTGCTGTTCATTGGTCAGAGATCGGAGTCTTTAGCACCCACACAGTATGACTAAAAGAAAGGAGGTGGGGATGGAAGGGAATTGTCCTGGCCCAGCTAGAGGGAGATAAAAGGAATGGGTTAGTTTTCTGAAAGAATAAGAGACAAGGCTTTTTTTTTTTTTGGTCTTTTTGAGACAGGGTCTCACTATGAAATTCAGGCTGGCCTTGAGCTCATTTCTGTAGCCCTAGTTGGTCTTGAACCAATCCTCCGGCCTCAGCCTCCCAAGTGCTGGGATTACAGGCGTGTGCCACCATGCCCGGCTGAGACAAGGCTTTTGATACCAGGGGAAAATCCAGAAATTATCGTTCACTATTTAAAAGTATGTTTTTATTTTTGGTTGGTTTCATTTTGTTTTGTTTTGTTGTTTTTTGCATTTATGGTGGGAAAAAAGCTTCTAATGTCATTTTTTTCTAATTCAATTTCAGGTACCATTTATGAAACAAAATACTTATAACAAAATATTACAACTCAAAATTGTGGTGCATTCAAGATACTCATCTAAAGCAAAAAGAAACTTAGAGACTACAAATCAAAAGATAGAACATAGCAATCCTTGTGCCAGGACCCCAAAATTAAGGCAGGAGAACTACTTTATTCTTAGGGAACACTCGAAAGATAAAACTAAGTAGAAGATTGAATGAGTTCTCCCTATAATTATTAAGGGAATAATTCAATAGGAAATGAATAGGCATGGGTAACAAAATGAAATTGAATACCCACACACCAAACAAATAAGATTGCACGCAAAAGATCACACAGACACCAACATGATACAGTGGGTGTTTAATACCCCACTTTCACAAAAAACACAAATTAAATTAACAAAATGTAATGATGGAGTATCAGATATAAGACACACATTTTAATAAGCCAACTTAAGGAACTTTTGCAGAGGTTTCTATCCTAACACTAAAGAACACACATTCTTCTCAGCAGCAGAGAGAAATTTCTCCCAAAGGGACCTTTGAAACAGCCCACACCAGACCAGCGAGATGGTTCAGTGGTCTAAAGTGCCTGCTTAGTCAAGCTTAGGCAAAAAAAAAAAAAAAAAAAATCAGCAATAGCCAACTTCAGCAGTCTAACAGGATACCAAATACACATGTAAAACTCAAAGTACTTCTGTATGCCAATAATGAATTCAGTGGAAAACAAGATTGTCACCATAGCATCGAGAAAGATTGAAGACTTAGTAACTAACATAACAAGAGAGAAAATGAACTCTAGGACAAAAACTACAATACTCTTAAAAAGGAAATTCATTAGGAAACCAAAAAAAATGGAAATACATCCCTGTTCCTGGACAAGCAGAAAGAGTATTGTTAAAATGGTCCCACTTTCAAAACTGTTATATAGATTGAATGCAATTGTAATCAAACTATTAACAGTGCTGATCACACAGCTACAGAAAACAATCCTAGAATGCATTAGAATCCAGAACATACTGAGAATATCAAAAGCAACCCAGGCAACAAGAGCTAAACAGAAATCATCATAGTCCTAGACATGATGATGTATTACAAAGATACAGTGATAAAAAACAAAACTAAATGCCATGGTAGCAGCACATAAGCAGACATGGCATGGAACAGAGGATGTAAAACCAGTCCTGGGTGCATTCAGCCTTCTGATCCTGACAAAGTGGCCAAGGATCTGTGCCAGAGGCAGAAAGCCCCTGGAGCAAATGCTGGGAAGAGAGTTGGTTTGCTGGAAGAAGGTACAGTCTAGACCCATATCCTTCCTCATGTGGTCCACTCAAACCCAAAATGGTCAAAGATCTAAAGGTTAAAGCAGAAACATTTTGGAGGCCCGGCAGGATGGCTCAGTGGTCTAAAGTGCCTGCTTAGGAAAGCTTAGGTGGCTGCAGGGACTGTGGTTTGATCCCCAGCACCACATGCTGCACCAGCCCTGCCCTCGGGGCAGGCTGAGCCGGCCATAAAAATAAATAAATCAACAAACAAAAGTTCTGAAACAAGAAAAAAATAAATTTAAAAAAATAGAAACATTTCACCTACTAGAAGATGACATAGGTAAAACCACTGAAGTCATAGGTGTAGAAAGACATTCTGCCCAGAACTCCATTGGCACCAGGAAAGAAGCAAACAGCCACAAATAGGACTGAATCATGTTTGGAAACTTTTGCACATCATAGAAAACAATAAACAGAATGAGAAGGTAGAGTGAATGAGAAATTGTTTTGCTAACTATTCTTTGGTCAGATGATTCATACCCAAACTACGTAAAGATTTCTTAAATGTTAGACTCTCCTCACCCCTCCAAAAAATAAAAGACCCTATCAAAAACTGGGTAACTCTAATGAATAGGACAAGTAGCCGACGAATACATGAAAAAATAGTCAATACCACTGGCCATTAGAGAACTAAAAGTTGAAAAACACACTGAATTCTATTGCATCCCTGAAAGACTGCCCATCAAAAGAAATCAAGAACTAAACAATACTGGTGAGCCTGGTGTGGGTAGGTCAGCAGGAAATGAGCCCTTCTATTCTGTTGGTGGGAACCCCAACTATCTTATCCACTAATTAAACTATGTGAAAATCTACATGGAGTTTCCTCAAACTGTAAAACTATAAATCCATCTCAACCCAGCTATTCCCATTCTGAGCATGTTCCCCAAAGACTTAAAGACATTGCCACGATCTATGCATACTAATGTTTATGATAGTACAATTTATAGTGGCTCAGTCTTGGAAGTGGCTTTTAAGCCACAAACAGACCAATGGCTAAAGAAAATGAACGTATTAGTATGTGGTACAAAGAAGTCCTAGAGGAAACAAAACAAAACAAAACTCTGGACCAAGACAAAAAAACAAAAAACTAAAAACTAAAGCTGGGTGTGCTGGTGCACACCTCTAATCCCAGCACTTGGGAGGCTGAGACAGGAGGATCGGTGCGAGTTTGAGACCAGCCTGGGCTACAAAATTGAGCTCAAGGCCAGCCTGAACTGCATAGCTAGTCCCTGTCTCAAAAAGACAAAAAAACAAAAAACAAAAACAAAACTCCGGCCGGGCATGGTGGCGCACACCTGTAATCCCAGAACTCAGGAGGCTGAGGCAGGAGGATTGGTGCGAGTTCGAGACCAGCCTGGGCTACAAAAGTGAGCTCAAGGTCAGCCTGAACTGTACAGCGAGACCCTGTCTCAAAAAGAGAGAAAGAAAAAAAAAAAAAAAAAAA
>PVJA010022548.1:0-19289 GCA_004027025.1 Myocastor coypus | reverse complement strand
CCTTAGACTGCATTTGTTCCTGAGCCTTAGCCCTTCATGCAAGAGCTCCACCTTTCATGTACACCTTCCCACAAGACCCCAGGCTGTCCTGCCTGGATCACTCTGAACTCTGCACACATAGCCAGTGTGACCTCCACACACTCCCAGTTTTGCCTTTAGAACTTGGAAAGTTGCAGCAGCCCAGAGCACATGCTCAGCCCCTGGGAAGATGTCTCCTGAGTTGTAATACTGATCTACCTAAATGAAAATTTTGGTTTTCAATTCATGTGTGCCTCAGTTTCTCAGTGTCTGTTGGAATCATGCCTCATCACCCACAGAGAAGTCCAGGAAACATAGATATCAAAAGCAAGGCACAAACACAGAGCCATACACCATATAAGTGGATTTATTTTGCTCCCATGAAGTGACAGTCAGATGCTGAGGACAAGAACAGCCACTGGATTGTGAGAAGAAAAGGAAAGCCCTGGACACTTCTGCTTGGTTTTAGACTGGAGCCCAGGGCATCAATACAGGAGGCTTCCCAACTTCCCTAGGGCTGAACGTGGGCCACAGAGGTCAAGTGCAGCTGTGCCCTAACCTGCACAGCTGGCATGGAGATAGGAGGTTGTCAGCAAGAGGAGGTGCAGCAGGAGGAGGTGCCACAGGACACAGGGTTACAGAGAAGCGCAGGGCAGGAGGGCTGGGAACAGCCCGAAGACTGGCAGGAAGGCACCATACACACTGAGGGCCCACAGCTCAAGGGGAGGCAAGCAGAGGCCTGGCAGGCAGGCTGACAGCATCCTGAGGACTGGCAGGAGGGGACTATGCAAATAGCAGGCCTGCAGCTCACGGGGACACACACAGACGGCTGGTATGAGGGCTGGCAACACCCTGAGGACTGGCAGGATGGGGTCACACACAGGACAGGCTTGCAGCTCACAGGCACACAGCAGGCAGCCTGGCAGGGGCTGGACACGCAGCAGGCTGGCTGGCAGCACGAGGAGCAGCTGGTGTGGCACATGGTGGCTGAGGTGGCTGTGGTTGGGAGGAGGTGTCGATGTCTGAAGCCTCCTGCCCTCCCTGAGCAGCATTTATACTCAGCTCACAGCAGTCCCTCAACATGGGGAACGCTGTTGTCTTCCTGCTTTGGCTTCCTGCTTTACTAGGGTACTTATTTCCTATTTCTTCAGCCATGGCTTCATGGCTAATTGCACCCTCTCCCCACTCCCAGTACACAAGGAAATTGACCAATTCGTACACAGCCTCTACTTGGATTTTTCCTGGATCTCTCCTCTTTCTTGAGTTACTTTTGCAAGATCCTCAAAACACAGGATGTTGATCAGATCTTCCTCCAGGTAGGATGGTGGTGTTTGAATAGCCATCTAGCTGACCCTTGCCTGATGGGTCAATAAGGGTCAGTTCAGTGTGGGAATGAATACACTGACCAAAAACAAAGCAAGATATGAACTGAATACCTCATTCTTTGAAGAATAAATAACGTAGACAAATCCTTAGTCAAACTACTGAAAGAAAGAAGGAAAACACCCATATCAATACAGCTTGAAAGGAAAATGTCAAAACTAAAACTGAAAACCAGAATATGATGAGGAAATATTCTGAAAAACTGCACTCTGACCTTCCAGACAATCTTGAAAAAAATGTGTAGATTCCCAGACACACATGAATTATGAAAATGGAAACAAAGAAAAATGAAAACACTGAACAATCAAGTAAGAGGCAATGAAATAAAGTTTAAGGTCTTGATTATTTTTCTCATTGATGAGACAAAATACCCAACACTCAAAGTGAAATTTGGAAAGGTTTCCTGTACTTTGTAAAGGTTTCAGTTCATAGTTGTCAGGCTGAAATGCAAGTGGCATGGCAGAAGAGAAACAGTTCATCCCAGGCAGAAGCTGCAAGCAGTAAAGTAGGGAAGCAGTAATGGATGACAGTGGTCCTCTTTCTACCCCTTATCTTCTATTCAGGAAAAATGCCTTAGAGAAGTGGGCATCTGTTATGGTTTATGTCTAGTTGTACCTCCAAAGCCTCATGCAGTCATGGGGTAGGGACTTCTATAGATTGAGCTTGACTCATGAGTCACTGGGATTGTGCAATTTAGTACTGATCTAGAGTTTGAGACTTGATACATGATCCCTGGGATTATGTGTTTTAAGCACTTCTGGGATTATAGGTGTAGCCTAAGGCGGATAGGCTAAGGCAGAGAGCCTGATGTAATATAGAGAGACAGACTTAAGCTGTTGTTCTCTGCTGCCCTGGTTATTCTGTTGTCTTGGTCGCTATTATTACTGTTCTGCCACCATGAACTGCTGCTCTCTGCCATGTGCCTCACTGCCTTGGAGCCAGCTGAACATGGACTGAAACCTCCAGTAACTGTGAGCTAAATAAACCTTTCCTTCCTTCATTTTGGGTGTCGGGGATTTGTCCCAGCAATGAGAGAAAAGTAACTAAGACAGAATTTAGTACCAGAGAAGTGGGGTCATTGCTGTGCCTAGCCTGACAATGTGAATTATAAGTTTTTGGGAATGGCTTACAGGAAGAGATAGGAAAGGTTCAAAGATGTTGCCTACAAGCAAAGCACTACAATGGCTTCAGCTGTTCTGTAGGGGAGATTCTGGTCAGAGTTCAGACCAGAAGACTGGCTTGAAGCCTAGGTATGAAGAATGGCTTATGAGCAGAGATTGGAAATGTTTGGAGAGGTCCTCTACTTGTGAGGAGCTGGAACAGCTTCAGTTGTTCTGTAGGGGAGATTCTGGTCAGACGTTAGACCAGAAGACTGACAGAAGGTCTGCCTGTAAAGACCAGGCTAAGGAGTTTTCTGCTGGGAAAAAGGACAGCATTGGTCATTGGACTCCAGATGATTTGTGCTATGGATTAGCTGAAAGACTGTCGGAATTCTGCTTGTGCCCAGAGACTTTGCCTAAGACTGAGATTAAGAATGGAGTACTGATTAATCTTTCAAGAGATATTTTAAAGCAGCCAACTATTAGGGCAGTGGCATGGTTGTTATTGGTGGTTTTTAGCCAGATTTATGTTGAGAATCAAGAGCAAAGAGTCAAGAATGATTTAAAATGTGAGTTTTGCCAGAAAGGAAACACCAGGAAAGCTGTGGAGTGCAAAGATAGAGATGAAAAGATCTCTATTGCTGGGAAGGAACCAGAGAATAAAAAAGATGGCCTGAGGGCATCACAAGAGGCAGCAGCTCTCCACCCTTTGCAGCCCTATAATTGCAAAGGAGAGAGGCTTGGCCTTGAGAAGAAAGTCACAGACAGCCAAGTACCAGAATGGTGGCAGCAGCCAAACCAGGTTCCAAAATGGCGCCAGCATACAGAATTTGTTGTTAGGAATCAAGGTCAGAGTGTTCACCAATCCAGGCACTCCACACCTACAGCCAAGAGAGAAGGAAGCCTGACTACTGCTCCAGCTGGCAGCAACCCTTTGCATCATCCATATAGTTGTATGCAGAATGCTGGAGCTCTGAGGTTAAGAAGGCTTCCACCTCAATTTCAGAAGAAGGCGTGGGAGGCCAGGCAGTATGCCCCTAAGAGGGTAGTTTGTGAAGCAGAGCGTGAGAAGCCAATTCAGTGGAAACCCCAGAAGTTTGGAAAAACCAGGAATGTGGATCGTGCAAACGGAGCAAAGCTGGCCTAAGAGAAAAGCCATGTAAATTACCACGAAGAGTGCTGTAGGGGCAGAGCCATGTGAGGCCTTTGGAGCTCACAACTCAGTGCAGACTGTTTCAGATGTTCCAGTTGGAACTATGGGATTTAATGTTTACCCTGCTGGATTTTGAACATGTGTTGGTCCCAGTGTTTTGTATTCCTCTGTTATATGCAACTTTTGGAATGCTAATGTTTATTTTATGCCTTTGAATGTTGGATATGTTTAACTTTTCTATTATACAGGGCCTCAGAGTTGAGAGTTTACCTTGGATCTGGGAGGAGACTTGGGATTTGGACTTTTCAGCAATGCTGAAACTGTGGGGACTTTGGCAACTCTTCCAGATGGACTAAAATGTCTTATAAAAAGGAATATGTATGAGACTTTGGGGGTCCAGGGGTGGGATGTTATGGTTTATGTCTAATTGTCCCCCCAGAGCCTCATGCAGTCATGGGGCAGGGGCTTCTACAGATTGAGACTTGACTTATGAGTCATTGGAATTATGTGATGCAGTACTGATCTAGAGTTTGAGACTTGATCCATGATCCCTGGGATTGTATTTTAAGTACTTCTGGGATTATGGGTGTAGCCTAAGGCAGATAGGCTTAGGTGGAGAGCCTGAATGTAATATAAAGAGAGACAGACAGGCTGAAGCTGTTGCTCTCTGCTCCCCTGGTTGTTCTGTTGCCTCTGTTACCATTGTTGCTGCTCTGCCACCATGAACTAGATTGAAACCTCCAGTAATTGTGAGCTAAATAAACCTTTCCTTCCCTAATATGGAGTGTCAGGAATTTGTCCCAACAATGAGAGAAGAGTAACTAAGACAGCATCCAAAGCATGGACAGGCCTTTCCATTATCCACTCCCAGAAACCAGCCAAGCCACAGGGTTCTAGTTCAGCATTCATGTAACCTTAATCTGAATATCACACACTTCATCCCAGATTCACACAGCCTAGATCAAGTCACCTCCAAAAAGCCTGACCTATGATAACACAAGGCTTTGGCAGACCATGTACACACAATCCATGTAGACAGTAATAAAAATCCACCAATTGGCTGAGGCTGAGCACCCCTGACAGAGTCACCACTGAATGTTATAAGAACTTCATAGAGAATACAAAGCTAATACATTGCAAGAACCTTAAAAGAATTGAAGGGAAGGCATTCTTTGAAAGTCACTCCAGGAGGCTAGCATGACTGTGATTCCAAAATCAGATCAGTGCATGGGTGGTTCAGTGGTAGAATTTTTGTCTTCCAAAACCAGACCAGGACACCCAATTCATAAAGAAAACTACCTACTATTTCTTTATTGAACATGAACACAAAAATTTTCAACAACATACTGACAAACAGAATGTGACAAATGCTGAAGAGAGGAGAGGGAAAGGGAGGCACTGGACTCCTCTATTGGATTCTTGACCAGAGTCCAACTGGTCAGCCTAGCAGGCTTCCCCCTTGCTAAGATGCCTAATTTAGGCCACAGAGCTCCCCGCACAGATGTCTTGCATAGCAGACTGTGGTTCCTGAGTCCAATGAGACACACAAATACCCCCTTCCTTGGCATAGCGCTACCTGGGGTCACTATCCTTCATGCGGTACAGTGACACAGTGTAAGCTAACACATGGCCCTGCTCTACTGAATGAAGCCAAAGGTCAGGAGGGGGATTCACCAAGACCCAACCTCAAGCCACGCAGCTTGCTGACCTTGGTGAGAGGTGCATCACTAAGAGCTGTCAGCCCTCTGGGAGGTGGTCTGTACCAATTGCCCATGAGGAATGTCATCATTAGATACTTCAAACAGAAATCAACAAAAAATAAAATTTGAAAAAAAAAGCTAGAGTAATCAAAACAGTGTGGTATTAGCACAAGAACAGAAACATACATTAACAGGAGAGATCTGTGAGTATAAAAATAAACCCTCTTACATATATGGCTATTATGGTTTGTGCACAGATCTTCCCCCCAAAGTCTCATGCAGTCAGGGGGTGGCTAGGCTTCTGAAGTTCATGATTGATTCTTGATCCAGTGCTGGGGTTGCAGGTATTAGTGCTATACCCTAGCTCTGGGGTGTGTAATTTGCATTACAATGTAAGGAGGGGAGAGAGGCTAGCTAGCTGAGTTGCTGCCTCTTCCTTTTCTCTCTGCTTTTTGTTGCCACCATGAAAGGTTCCTCTCTGCCATGTGCCACTCTGCCTTGGAGCCAGCTGAGTATGGACTGAAACCTCCAGTAACTCTGAGCTAAATAAACCTTTCCTTCCCTAATATTAAGTGTCAGGTATTTGCCCCAGCAATGAGAGAAGAGTAACTGAAACAATGACCAATAGAACTTGGTAAAACTGCAAAGATCATTGAATACAGAGAGAACTGTGGTACAGGCACAGAGTTCTATTATCAAAAAATAATAAAAAGCATAAAAATCAACTTTAAATATACCAATGTCCTAAATGCAATTGGTAAAGCCACAAAAAAATCTTAGAAGAAAATGTAAGCAAAAGGCTTTATTATTTATACTTAGCAATGGACTCTGACAGATTACACAAAAAACACAAGCATAAAATGCCATCAGAATTAAGAACTTTTGGGGCCTGGCAGGATGGCTCAGTGGTCTAAAGCACCTGCTTAGGAAAGTTTAGGCGGCTGCAGGGACCGCGGTTAGATCCCTGGCACCACATGCTGCGCCAGCCCTGCCCTCAGGGCAGGCTGAGCTGGCCATAAAAATAAATAAATAAACAAACAAAAAGTTCTGAAACAAGAAAAAATAAATTAAATTTTTTTTAAAAAATTAAGAACTTTTGGGGCTGGGGATATAGTTCAGTGACCTAAGCACCTGTCTAGCAAGTGGAAGGTCATGAGTTCAATCCAACTAAAACCTTTTTCTTTTAATAGTTTTTGAAAGTTTTCATGCTTTCTTTACAGATTACTGGATCACTTTTCATTAAGAAAACTGTAGAAAGTAACTGCCACAACTGAACTCTAGGTATCAATTGTTCACAGAGTCCTGCTTTGCAGGATGTCTGAATGCACTGCTTGGGGTCTCTGCTCACACTTGCTGGAATCATTTGTGGCAGATTTTAGTTCACAGGTCACTTTTCTCTGTATTTCCTTGTAAAGCATTCTTACAGAATTTCTTCAGAATTCTTACAGAATTTTTTATGGTCCTTAGAGTATTCTTCAGCTAAGTCAGCTTCAAGCAGGTGCTCAGGCTGGGGGTAGTTCACCAGTGCTATGCGGGATGGATTACTTAGTTGGTCTTGGTCACTGGTTTCCAGTTCTCAATGCTAATTACCAGCAGGCAAACTTGCCCTTTTTCATCATGATAGAGCTTTTTTTACATGTGACCTTCGGTGGTTGGAATGGATACTTGGCTGGAAAGTTGCTTTTAATTTTAAGGTCCCCTTATCATATGGAGGGTTGTCAGGAACGATAAGCCCTTGCCAGGTCAATAAATTAGCCTCATCAACCTGGATGTTACTGAATTATTTCATTCCAAGTTTGTGGATCTTGAGGCTAGGGAGATAGCTCAGTAGAATAAGTACTTGACTAGTAAGTGCAAGGACCTGAGTTCAATCCCCTGTTCGGAAAAAAGGGGGGGGGGCAAAAAGAAAACTAGGAGAGTCCCACATTTGCAGATCTCTTCAGGCTTCTTCCTCAGCTTCCTGCTGGCCTCCATCTTGGATCTGGTGCTCTTCCAGAATGAAAAACTTGTGTGGCATTATCAACAAAGTGAAGACAAAATAAAAAATAAAAAAATAATACATGGAGAAAATCTAAAAAGGGAAACATTTGAAAATCACCTACCTTATAAATATTTAATACCCAGAATAGGGAAAGAACTCCCACCATTCAACAACAAAAGCAAACAAATCAAATATTAAATAACCCGTGGACTCAATAAACTTTTCTCCCTTGAAGACACACAGATCTCAGATGCCCAATAAAAACACAAAGAGATGCTCACTATAGTCAGTCATCAGGGAAATTTAAATTAAAACCATGATGAAATACCACTTTACCCCTATGGGTAGGTGGTAGTTTAACAAAAAAGGGAAAATAAATGTTGGCAAAGATGTGGAAAAACTACATCATTAGAGAAAATAAAAGGCAGAAGCCACCTTGGGAACATTTGGTAAAATAAAATTACATTATGAGTCAGCAAGAGCCACAAAGAAGGAGAGGTTCTTTTAAAGAACTTCAAAAAGAGAGACCTATATTTTAATGAGGTCCCAAACAGATGTTTGGATGTCATTATCTTTGCAGTGTTATTCACAGTGGCCAAAAAGTAGAAATAATCCAAGACTATTGTAGATCAATAGTAGATCCATATTTGATTTTTATTAGTACTTATAACATGGCTGTAAATCTCTTTTCTATGGTTAATGGTGGTACCTTACTGGTCCTTCAGGTTTACCAGTGTTCAGTTTGTATTTGTTGCTAAAGTTGATGCTGATCTTATTACAATGGCCAAGGTAACATAGTTGCTGCCTTTGGCCAGTTTTCTTGGAGTGCCCATATATGGATTGCTTTGGGGTCATTAACAATACTGTTGTCTATTCCAGGAGAACTAGCTAATAGGTCAAATACACTACAACTTCTCAACCTAAGTAAAAGGAGGGGCTTGGGTCCTGGGACAGGTAAAGCTCAATAGTTAGCCATACCTACAGGACACGACTGAAATTTAGATGCTACCTCAGAAGTCTCCATACTAAAGAAAAGTATGTCACTGCAACCTAGCCTTCTCAGAAACCTGAGAAGAAAAGTCAATACGACTGTAAAACTCCCAACTCTCAAAAAAAAAAAAAAAAAAACAATATATAGGAAAATAAAGGGGAAACCAAGAGCCACACAGCTAAATTATTCATAATGATATTGGAGAAGACAAGTCAGTAAAGCAGATTGGAGACTCACAAAAGATCTGAGTAAAGAGATAGTAGGCAAAATAAAATAAGCAATGAGTCTGATTACACACCAATAAATTGTTAACAGAGGTGAACAAAAAGATGCAAAACATGAATAATAGTCGCAGAAAGTAATGAGTCCACACAAAGGTTCCAAATAGAAATTTAGGCAATTAAAAATTCTATCAGAAGTATGGGCAGCAGAAGTAACCAATGTGAAGATAGTGTCAGAACTAAAAGATAGGGCTGTTGTTGGCCATCAGTTAATGAGAGGGACCTTAAAAACAACAACAAGTGGGCTCGCTCAATAGCTCAGTGGACTAAAGCACCTGGCAGAGCACAGCTCCTAGGGATTTAATCCCTGGTGTGCCATGTGAGCCCTGCCCTGGGATGCACTGAGATGGTGACTGAGATTGGGCATGGTGGCACCCATCTATAATCCCTGCACTTGGGAGGCTGAAAACAGGAGAATCACTATGAATCTGGTCTATATAGTGAGATTCTGTAGACCCTGTACTCAATGCATAAAAAAGCATATGAAAAATAGATCCAGCAGCCCCTAGATGATGTAAAGAATACTAATCTAAGTTTAGCTGGAATTAGTGAAAAATCAGGAGAAAACACAAATGACATTAAAAAAAAATCTGTTAACTTAAATAATAGAAGATTTTTAAAAGGCAAAGAGAAAAGAATTTAATACATACATAAGTGAGGTACAAAGAATTTCAAATAGCCATGATCAGAAAAGAAGCTTACCCAGATACAACATAGTCAGTGTTCTGGAAGTTCATCAAAAAAAACCCCAATTCTTGAAGGTAGTTAGAGAAAAGGAATGAATCACTTATGAAGGAAACCCCACTAGAACTAGAACAGAATTAAATTAAGGGCCATAAGAGTTTACAATGAAGAGCTTGAAAGTCTAAAAGGAAACAATTTTTCATCCAAACTCAGATATCCTATAAATCTATCTGTCAAAATTGATGGAGAAATAGGATTTTTTTTTTTTTTTTACTGGATGTTTTTTATTCTTTTGGGACAACTGTCCATAGAATAAGGTGAAAACCACAGATGTTAGGACAGCAGGGAGCAAAATTCAAGTTGGACAATGCAATGCACACAAGCTGAAATGGACATAAGGACTGGGTAAGCAGCCCACAAAGGCACGAAGTCAAGGGGAGTGATGCACACAGGTGTGGAGCAGTCCTGTGATCAGTGCCCTCAGGCTTCAGCCATGCGTGGACTTCTCAGGGTTGGAGCAAACAGCACAGGCCTTTGAGCACATCATCTTCTCTTGAGAGTGAGCTTCAGAGGAGCTGTCTAGTCCAAGTACACTCTCCAGTAATCTTCTGGATGGGTTTTTGTCACTCTGGAATGGTGAATATAAAGATGAACTTCTGAAACTTACAGAAGTACCTTCTATGCACCTGAGTTACATGTGTGTGCAGGGGGGTCTATAGGTATAGCTGGTCTTTTACTCAAATTTTTCTGGAACTAGTTACAAGCTATTTATGTAGGGTTCTGTTTAATTTTTTTAGCTCTTTCAGAGCTTTGTGGATCTAGGGATGTTCAGTATGGGTAGGTAATATCTTGGGCCAGCCTGTATAAGTGCACATAAACACTAATAGATATCTGTAGCACTTATAAGGCTTCATTTAGTGTTTATATAGGGCGCTGTTTTAATCAATTGGATCCCTGGAGGGAGCTTAGGGCTCTGGACTGGATTGTCTTGAGTGTAGGTCTTTGGCATCACTGGCAGACTGTGGAGCAAATGCTGGTGAAGAATGAGATGTTATAGCTTTTTCCTTTGTGACTGAGGTTGTTTTGTTAGATTTTCAAACAGCAGCAGGAAGCAGGAGACCTTTTCACTTCCAGAGCAATCAAGGGCCTACATGCAGGTCCATAGCTCAATTCATTGTGCAGACCATCCCTGTGAAACAGCCTTGGCCACAGTAACTTTGTCCAAGGTGACCACAGTGTATCTGTTGGACTCCATACCTAGCAGTGTCATTTCCATCTGTAAACAGTGTGGTCTCAGCATCTGTCATTTTAAGTCTGCTCAGCCCAAGAACGGTTCAGAGCTAGTCAGTTTGATTGATCAGAAGGACAGTGGCTACCAAAGCACAAAGCCCAAGTTGGGAACCCCGAGTGACTGGATCTAAGCTTTTGCACAGGTAAGGTGCTGGACGCTTGCAGGTGCTGAAAAACAGAGAACACGTCTTTGAAGCCCCATGTCACCATCAGCAAACAAGGGGAAAAGCAGTTATATCTGGAATTTTCAAGGTTGGGGCTGCAGATAGGGCCTTTTAATGTCACTGAAGGCTTTTTTATTCTAGATTTCAGTCAAAAGTGTGAGTCCAGATATCTAACTTTTGTTTGCAGATTTGTGTCCTTTCCCAAGATAACTTGTGGCCAGTTACTGCAGATACTTCAGCAAAGCTTTTGTGTCTTTCCAGCAAGCAGTTTGAGTGTCATTAACCAGAAGTGTAAATAAACTTCTAATATATACTGACTGCAGGATGGAGGGTAACTGTGGCAGCAACACTGACAGCTTCTGGAGATCTTGAACTGGCTTTATAGGCAGAAGTGGATTTTAGCAATAGGACAGTATTCTGCAGCTTTGAAGCCTCCTTCTTCTTTGGAAGAAGCACCATCACAGCAGCAGGAAATGCGGATATGGAGAGTTACTGGAGGTTTCAATCCATATTCAGCTAGCTCCAAAGCAGACTGGCACATGGCAGAGGGCAACCTTTCATGGCAGTGGGCAGAGAGCAAGAGTCAGATATTTTCATGATAAAGAGTGACTAAGGAATTAATGACCACCAAATGAACACTCCAAATAATTCTCGAGGATACACCTTAGAAAAATACACTGAGTGAAATTACCACAGACCCTATGGAAATTCAGAAGGTCATCAATAGCTATTTTGAAAATCTTTACTCTAATAGAATTGAAGACACAGAAAAAACAGACAGACTCATAGAAAGGTACAAATTACCAAAACAGAATCAAGAAGATATAAGAACTTTCAATAACCCAATAATAGCTAGTGAAATTCAAAATGTAATAAAAATCCTACCGATAAAGAAAAGTCCGGGTCCTTATGGATTCACTACTGAATTCTACAAGAAATTTACAGAAGATATAATCCCAGTATTCCTCAGACTCTTCAATGAAATTAAAAAGGAAACAATTGTCCCCAAGTCATTTCTGGGGGGAAATAATATACTGATAACAAAATCAGAGAAAAATGCAACTAAAAAAGACAACTGTAGACAAATATCCTTCATGAACATAGAAGTAAAAATCCTCAGTAAAATCCTATTGGACAGAATACAACTAATCATTAAGAACATTATATGCTATGACCAGGTAGGATTCACCCCAGGGATGCAAAGATGGTTCAACATATGCAAATCTATAAATGTAATACACTATATCAATAGAGCCAGATCCAAAAACCACATGATCATCTCAATTGACACAGAAAAGGCTTTTGACAAAGTCCAACATTCATGCATGTTCAAGATCCTACAGAAAACTGGAACAGACAGCCTCTACCTCAATATTATAAAAGCTACCTATGACAAAACAGCTGCTAAAATAATTCTACATAGAGAAAAACTGAAATCTTTTACTCTCAGATCAGGTACAAGACAAAGATGTCCTCTATCAAAACTCCTAGTCAATATAGTTCTGGAATTATTAGCTACAGCCATTAGACAAGAGAGAGAAATAAAAGGAATAAGAATAGGTAAAGAAGAAGTTAAACTGTCATTATTGCAGATGACATGACACTACTTGGAAGACCCAAAAATTGCACCAAGAAGCTACTAGAATTAATACAAAGATTTAGTAGCATAGCAGAATGCAAACATAATATGCAAAAGTCAATAGTATTCCTCTACACAAATAACAAACACACTGAGAGAAATTACAGAAACAATACTGTGGTAGTTGATACATTGTGTCAACTTGAGGATGTTTGGCTGAAACGGCTCCACGGGTTCTGGGCTTTGGGGGCCTGATCCTGCAGGATGCGGAGGGCCTGCCCTGGGATCAGCCAGAGGACCCACCCCAGGGTGACTTAGCACAAAAAGTGTATTAAAAGAGTTGTGGAAGACTTTGTATGAGCAGAGCAGCCCAACTCAGCCCTGCCCTGGCTGTTTCCTGCCAGGATAGAGGATTTCAGAAAAATGGAGAGATACTCCCTGCTCCTGGATAAGAAGAAACAACATTGTGAAGATGGCCATACCGCCAAAATTGTTATACACATTTAATGCTATCCCTATCAAAATACCACCAACATATCTCACAGGCCTAGAGAAATCATTCCTAAAACTTATTTGGAACAGAAAAAAACCTAGAATAACAAAGGCAGGGAGCTCAGCAGGATGGCTCAGTGGTCTAAAGAGCCTGCTTAGGAAAGCTTGGGTGGCTGCAGGGACCGCGGTTCGATCCCTGGCACCACATGCTGCGCCAGCCCTGCCCTCAGGGCAGGCTGAGCCGGCCATAAAAATAAACAAACAAACAAAAGTTCTAAAACAAGAAAAAAATAAAGTATAATAAAAAATTCTTGAAAAAAAACAAAAACAAAAACAAAGGCAATCCTGGGTAACATAGGCAAGACAGGAAGCATCACAACCCTTGACTTGAAATTGTACTACAGAGGTGCTGTGATAATATCAGCATGTTACTAGAAAAAAAAAAAATAGGTACCTGGGGATCAATGGAATAGATTAGAAGATGCAGAAGCAACTACAAACACACTCATCTTCGACAAAGAGGCCAAACATGCTTACTGAAAAAAAGATAGCCTCTTTAACAAATGATGCGGGAAAAATTGGTTCTCTACATGCTGAAAACTAAAATTTGACCCAGGTCTATCACCATGTACTAAAGTCAAAATGGATTAAAGATCTAAAAATTAAAACAGAAACATTGACTCTCCTGGAAGAGAAAGTATCTGGAAATCTTGAAGATATAAGGGTAGGCAAGCAGCTCATGAATAAAAATCAAACTTCACAGGAAATACTTGAAACTATTGGTATCTCCTCTTATTGAAAAGTGTTCACAGTTCAAAAGAAATTACCAGCAGAATGAAGACAACACACAAATTTGGAAAAAATCTTAACTAATAAGCACTCAGACAAAGGTTTTCTATCTGGAATTTATAAAGAACTAAAGAACATTAGGGCCTCAAATTTTATTTTTTTTCTTGCAAACCAATCATTTACTTGAGAGAGAGTATAGCAGTAACTGAAATTACATTAAAAGAAGCACAAATCTAAAAGACAAGAATGACAGACATTCCAAGCATAATTTTAGTGTTACCTATTGCTATCCTCAGTGTGAAAAATATTTTGGCAGTTCTTATGACCTTTATCTAATTCATCATGCATATATAAGTGCATGATTTTGCTCCTCCCATGTTTCCTATCTTTTCTGTTTGCAGCCACTTCATCATTTACCACTGAAGTCCTTAGTTTTCATTCAGCTGTGTTATGCCTCTCCACTTTTATTTCTTCTTTTGAGGTTTTTTTTTTTTTTTGTCTTTTTGAGACAGGGTCTCGCTGTGCAGTTCAGACTGGCCTTGAGCTCACTTTGGTAGCCCAGGCTGGTCTCGAACTTGCACTGATCCTCCTGCCTCAGCCTCCCGAGTGCTGGGATTACAGGCATGCACCACCATGCCTGGCTTCTTCTTTTGAGTTCTTACACTAGGGAGACTATACAATATTTACACATGTAGGTCTGGTTTATTACACTTATGAGTATATGCTCAAGATACATCTACTTATATATGAAGTCTTCTAGTTTATCATTCTTCATAGCGGAATAACTTTCCATTGTATAAAAATACCACATCATTTTCAACTATTCTTCAGATGAAGAACATTTTGGTTGTTTCCAAGATTTGGCTATCACAAACTGTGCTGCTATGAACATAGGTGCACAGATATCACTATGATATGATGTTTTCAGTTCTTCTGGGAAAATTCCCAGTAGGGGGATAGCTGGATTGAATGGGACTTCTAGTTCTAGTTTTTTTGTTTGTTTGTTTTTGTTTTGTCTTTTTTTTTTTTTTTTTTTTTTTTTTTTTTTTTTTTTTTTTTTTTTTTTTTTTTTTTTTTTTTTTTTTTTTTTTTTTTTTTTTTTTTTTGTACAGTGTCTCACTACTGACTCGTAGTGATCCTCCTGTTTGTACCTACCAAGTGCTGGGATTACGGGTGCGTGCCACCTCACCCAGACTCCATCCCCAGCTCAGTGTGCTCGAGAGCGGGGCCAGTGCAGCAGGCAGGGCCAGGAACTGAACCCTGGCCCGTGCACTTCCCTAAACAAGGGCTTAATCTGCTGAGCTATGCCACCGGCCCTACCAGTTCTAGTTCTTTAACAGGAAACTCCACGCTGTTTTCTATAATGGTTGCACCAGTATACATCCCACCAGCAGTGGAGAAGTGTTCCTTTTTTCCATACCTCTCCAAAATCTGTTGTTGGTTGATTTCTTTATGATAGCCATTCTTTCTGGGGTGATATGGTGTCTAAGTGTTGTTTTAATTTGTATTTCATGAATGGCTAGCATTGCGGAGCATTTCTTCATGTATTTATAAGTCTTGTTGAATTTCTTTCTCTGAGAAGTGTGTGTTCATCTCAGATGCCCATTTGTAGATTGCATCTTTGAATTTTGGGACGATAGTGCTTTTTAGTTCTTTATAAATTCTAGATAGTAGCCGGGCGTGGTAGCACACACCTATAATCCCAGCACTTGGGAGGCTGAGGCAGGAGGATCGGTGTGAGTTTGAGACCAGCCTGGGCTGCAAAAGTGAGTTCAAAGCCAGCCTGAACTGCGTAGTGAGACCTTGTCTCAAATAAATAAATAAATAAATAAATAAATAAATAAATAAATAAATAAATAATCTACATAGAAAACCTTAGTCTGAATACTTATTAGTTAAATTTTTTTTCGAAATTTGTCAGTTATCTTTTCATTCTGTTGGTAATTTCTTTTGACATGCAAAAACTTCTCAGGTGGAGGAGGTCCCAGCTGTTGATTCTTTCAAGTGTTAAATGTACATTTTGTTTTTTGTCCATGAACTCTTTGCCTGTCCCAACGTCTTTAAGATTTCCTCCCACTTTCTCTTCCAGGAGATTTAGTGTTTCTTTTTTAATATTTAGATCTTTAATCCATTTTGACTTTAGTGGGATAGATCTTGGTCAAGTTTTACTTTTTGGTATATAGAGAGCCAGTTTTTCCAGCACCATTTGTTAAAGAGGCTATCTTTCTTCCAGTGTGTTTGGCCCCTTTGTTGAAGATGATGTGGCTGAGTGTGTTTGTATTTGCTTCTGCATCTTCTGATTTATTCCAGTGATCCTGAGGTCTATGTTTTTGCCAATACCATGCTGATTTTATCACAGTAGCTCTGTAGTATAACTTTAGGTCAGGAATTGTAATGCCTCCTGCCTTATCTTTGTTGCCTAAGATTGCCTTTGTTATTCTAGGTCTTTTGTGGTTCCAAATAAATTCTAGGAATGATTCCTCTAGGTCTGTGAGGTATGTTGATGGTATTTTGATAGGGATTGCATTAAATCTGTATAACAATTTAGGGAGTATGAGGGCACCAAATTTTAAAGACCCAGTCCAGATCCAGAAATGGGCATGCGAGATGAACACACATTTCTCAGAGAAAGAAATACAAGAAGCAAATAAATACATGCAAAAATGCTTCACATCGCTAGATATTCATGAAATGCAAATTAAAACAACACTGAGATACCATCTCACCCCAGAAAGAATGGCTATCATAAAGAAATAAATCAACAAGTGTTAGAGAGGCTTCAGGGTAAAAGGAACCTTTCTCTACTGTTGGATGGAATGTACACTGGTGCAACCATTATGGAAAGCATTGTGGAGACTTCTCAAAAATCTAGGACTGGAAATTCCATTCAATCCAGCTATCTCCCTTCTGGGAATTTTCCCAGAAGAACTGAAAACATCATATCATAGTGATATATGTGCATCTATGTTTTATAACAGTGCGATTTATGACAGTCAGATCTTGGAAACAACCAAAATTCCCATTATCTGAGGAATGGATGAAAAAGACATGCAGTTTTTATACAATGGAGTACTACTCAGCTATAAAGAAAAATAATTTTGAAGCCTTCATAGGAAATTGGATGCAACTTGAAATTGGATGCTATACTTATAAGTGAAATAAGTCAGACCCACATGTATAAATGTTGTGTTGTCTCCCTAGTGTAAGAACTACTAAGAAGAAATAAAAATATCTGTGAACTAAACAACTACATTTCAGACAGCAATGTGTAATACTAAAACCATGCTTAAAATATCTGTCATTTTGGTCTTCCAAATGTGTACTGCTTCTACTGTCATATCAGTTATTGCTATACTCTTTTTAAAATAGATATATGTTTAAAAAAGATAACAAAAGTAAAAAGAGACAAGAAAAACAAAATGTAGCAGGATTGTACTACTACAATATTGGATATGGTTTGCTTTTAAATATATCTGTGAAAAATATGGGATTGGTTTTTAAACATTCTATAGGGATTTAAATTTTACCCATATTTTCTGGAAAATAGCAGTTTCATTTTATGTCTAAGGTATGTGATATTCAGACAGATAGTGAGGTTAAGCTTAACTGCCTCTGATATAGGAAAATAATATCAGTAAGCTTTTCTTCTGGATGTTTAACAACTAAAGTTTGCAAACCAAAAATTAGACAAATATATGAGCTAAAAGGATGACCAATATTTTGGCCCCTAGCCCTTCAAGGTCAGTGAGGACTCAGGACATAAAAGAACCTCTGCTGTGACATCCCGTAACTAAGTGGTGTCCCAAATTTTCTGTTCAAGGAGATTATGGGGCCACAGAAGAAAGTGATCAATGATGAACAGTGTGCCTAAGGAGAGTCATCTAGAAAGGAAAAATTCTCTCAGGTTTTCACAGAGAGAAAATTGGTCAAGCAGCTGTCATGATTCATCCAGATGGCTGACACTGACAAAAAATCCACAAGGTGCTGTAAATGGTTCCAGGGTAAATCTTGAGGGGATTTGATTGACTTTATCAGATAGCAAAAGTTACAGTTTTAGATATATAGGTCTTGCTTTAACTTAGTCTTAACCATCCAACAGAAAAGTGGAACCATGAGGTATAAAAAGTGAAGCTATATTAATATGTTGAGCTGTAAAAGGCTTAAGTCAACAATTTCAGACAATTGTCAGTTGTGCTGGTAACTCACTGCTATTATGAACTATTGGACAAGATTGGCTTATATTGCTGAATTCAAGCATCTACAGTATTTGGAGTGGCATTAAGTATGAAAAGGCCCTCAAAAAAAAAAAAAAAAAAAAAAAGAAAAAGAAAAAAAAAAGAAAAGGCCCTCAAAGACTTTTCCAAATACAGCTTCTCTAACAGCAATGGAACACCCATCTCTGACCAAACAAGACAAAAAACGGGAATATAAATAAAGGACCTTTTTGTAGTGAAAAAATATATATGTATGTACAAGATAGGATAGATATACAGCTACTTTCTCTTAGTTCAATGGGAAGAAAGGTTTGTACTCATACTGTTTAGACAAGATATCATGTCTACATCTTGTCCTCTGAATAACTACTGTGAAGACAATAATATGCAATGTATTATTTTAACTGTTCTACTAACCTGTTTCGAAACTGTTTCATTGCTATTTTATGTTTTGTCTCATTAAAACGAAGAGAAAAATTTTTAAGAGATATAATGAATCTCAATGATTGATGGAAAATACCAATTTTAAGCTAAGTCTAAGATGTTTGATATTCAGAAAGACAGTGGTGTTAAGATCAGTTATCTATGTTATAGGGTAATAGTATCATGAAGCTTCTCTGCTGGAGGATTGAGAATGTAAGTTAACAGATGAAAAATTGGAGAAAAAGAAGGGCTACAAAGATAGCCAACATTTTGGCCCTAGCCCTTCAACGTCAGTGAGGACTCTGGACAAAAGAGAACCTGTGCTGTAACACCCCATAACTCAGTAGTGTCCCAAATTTTCTCATTAAAGAGATTATGGGACCTCAGAGGAGAGGGATAAATGAAGTATACTGTGTTTAAGGAGAGTCACCTAGAGAAAAAATATTCTTTCAGGCTTTCACAGGAAGCAAACTGGTCAAGCAATGGCCATGACTCATTGCAAAGGCTGACACTGACAACAGTTCTACAAAACACTGTACATGGTTCCAAAGTTAATCCTGAGAGGATTTGACCTTGGAAAATATAAAAAATGAATGTTTTGTTATACAGGTCTTGCTTTAACTTGCCCTCGATCACTCAGCAGAAAAGCTTAATTATGAGTCATAAAACTCAAAGCTAGATTAGTATGGTGAGCTGTAAGAGGCTTAAATCAACAGCCTTCAATGCCAGTTTCACCGGTAGTCCAATGCAAATAAGGAACATTGGACTATGTATACAAGTACTTGCTCTCAGTTCAAAGACAGGAAATTTTTTCCTTTTTTTTTCTTTCCTTACCAATATCGATCAAAAAATTTATCATGACCGTTGGGAGCTGAGCCTGCGCACCCGATGCGGGTAAGCCCCTGCGCCCCTCTGCCCCGCCTCTGCGTTCCCGAGACTAACTTCCTGTCCCAGCCCAGCCCAAACCCCACCGCTGGGAGCTGAGCCCGTGCGCCAGCTGGGTCAGGATCCTTGGCCTGCCTTCCCGTTCCCCCGCACCCCCCCCCC
>PVJA010022547.1:0-34115 GCA_004027025.1 Myocastor coypus | reverse complement strand
CCCCCTCCCTCCCTGCACCTCTCCCCCTCTCCCCTCCCTCCCTGCACCGCTCCCGCTCTCCCCCTCCCTCCCTATTCTTCTGCTCCTGCTCTCCCCGTTTGCCTACCCGCTCTGTCCTATTTTTTTATCGTCGAACCATAAATCATATATGAGAGCTGAGTAATAACTGTGCTACGCTTACTTTTGCCATAAATGTTCACAAATTCCTCCATCATTTGAGGAAGAAAGATGTTTGTTAGAAATATTTCTGCTGTGGGCTAGGGAGATAGCTCAGTGGTCTAAGCGCCTGCCTGGCAAGCGAAAGAAGCAGAGTTTGATCCCTGGTGCCACATGCTGTACTGGTGCCACTGTTTGGGCCACTGAAACCAGACATGGTGGCGAATGCCTATAATCTCAGGGCTGGGGAGGCTGAGATGGGAGGATCATTATGAATCCAAGCTTTTAAAAAACGAAATACTTCTAGGGCAGGCCAAATAGCTCAGCAGATGAAAGTGTTTGTAAGCAGGCAAAAGGGCTGGGTGTTTTATCTCTGGGCCTGCAGTGCCAGCTCCCCCCCCCCACCCCTAGCGTGCACTGAGACAGCAAATGAGACTGGGCGTGGTGGCACGTGCCTGTAATCCCAGCTCTTGGGAGGCTGTAAACAGGTGGATTTAGTAGTCCAATCTAGTAGTGCGACCCTGAACACCTTGCACACCCATCCCTAAAAATACAAAAAAAGAGAGAAAAAGACAGTTTTCTATTATGAATAAAGTTATGTGCAGAGTTGTTGGATAACATACTTAGAAATTGTAGCATTTACCTTAGACTTATGAGATAGTTATTAGGTCTATATGAGCAATATTTCACTAACAAAGTGTTAGAAATAATTGTATTACTCTCAGTTTCCGGTACGTATTGGCAAGGTGTTATTGGTATCTGCCTATTTTCATGAGCTTTTCTCAAATACTTTCTTATGTCACTTTGAAGCTTGTCATATTTTGGTGATAAAATATTGTCGTCAAACTATTGTACCTTCAGATTTTGCTGTGGTAACGAAAGGCCCCAACGACTTTGCGTTGGGACATTGGTTCCCGTCCACTCCAAGAGCAGTGGCTGGACTGTCCCCCTTGGCGGCTTGGCTGGACTTAGGTGTCTCTGCACATTTTCTTATCCAGGGTCCCTGGCTACAGGACAGCTGGTAGCTGGGCTGGGTGTTTCCATGGCCGAGGCCAGCAGTGTGGTTGTGGTGAGAAGCAGGTAACGGCATGGAAGCCTGCGGTTGCGAAACTTGAAAATGGGTTGCCCGCCCACACCTCACTGGCCAAGTGTACCCTGTGGCTAGGACCAAAGTCACTGAGTTGACTTATAGACACTCTGAAAGATTCCTGGGTAAGTTACAGTGAAATGCATGTCATGATTCAGGTCTAGAAGTGCCCCCAGCGTTTCCTGTGTTTACGGGCTTTTTTTTTTTTTAGTATCAGGGATCGAATTCAAAACCTTGTGGTTGTGAGGCAGGTACTTAAGCCTGTGAGCTACGTCACTGGCCCTTGAGGCAGGGTTTTAGAAGTCGATTGGGTGTGTTATTGCTCACCACTGAGCTCACCCATGGATGGCCCCAGCTGAATGTGTGTTGGAGTGGGTGGGGGCCACATGGAGCACAGGGGTCACCAGGTGCCTTGGAGGGTTCCATGGCTCTCTGCGGCTCCACATTTCCCAGTTCTGGCTTCCAGTGGGGAGCAGGTTCGCTCTAGCCACGCAGGTTTGGCCTCGTCGCCTGCTGACCATGGACTGAACCTTCGTGAGCCAGAATAAACCTGATCTCCTCCCAGCTGTAGATGTCAGATATTTGGTCCCAGCAAAGAAAGACAGACGAATGCAAGTGGGATGTGGAGTAGGAAAGGTGCAAAGAGTTGCCACCAGTAATTCCATTTTATGCTGCAATTGGGTTAGTTATTCTTTCGCAGTTTGCTAGTTGGATTATTTTTCATTTAAACAGTTATAAATAATATCACTATAAACATGGTTGAACAAATGACATTTATTTTCCTTGGAGAGAATTTCCTTCGGGTATAGTTTCCGAAGCAGGCAGGGGAGGGAGGGGGCAGAGGGTAGGACTTGAGCAAGGATCTTGTTACATGTGGCCAGATTGCCCCTGCAGGGGAGGCTATCAGCTTCTAGGGCCATCATTAATATTTAAGCACACAACTTTCCTCAGATCCTGCGAGTGCTGGGCTTTTGCAGTGTGTGGTTTCCTAGTTGGTTGCTCTCTGCTTTGCATTTACTAGTGACAGTATTTCAAGGGCAACATTTTTTTGTTACCACCAATTATATTGTCATTCATCTATTGTGTAGAATAAAACAAGGGCCACTAATAATTTTCCTTCCTGCTCTCTGTTAAATATACAGATTCCCATCCTGTCTTTTTTTCTTCACCCCATATTCTTTCACTCACTGCTCCTTACATAGCTTCCTTCATACGGTAAAGTAAAACAGCGGAAAACCAAAACATATACTTGATACAGATTTTATGTCAATGAAATGATTGTCATTATCCTCATAGAATTCAGCACAGGACCAAAGCTCCTCAAATTACTGAGTTTCACTGCATATTTTAGAGTCTTAAGACAGGAGATTTAGTATTGTTCTCTTGTGTAATATTGAGTGGCTTTTAATTCCGTAGTTCACAGGTTTGCTTTTTGCTGGGTGGCACATAGGAACAAGATGCGTGTGTCTTCCTACAGGTCTCCACCGCCCCCCCAACATAAAAATAAAAACTGTCTGTTACCAACTGCATCTTCTGGCTGGGTTACTTTGCTAGTGTCAGGTTACTTGCGCCTGCGCTGGTCTCTGGCTTCCCCTTAGGCACGGTGCTGCCTAGCTGGCGGCCCAGGTATTGGTGGGCGTGGGTAAAGCGCTCAGACTGCAGAGGCAGGAGGACTCCCGGGGCAGGCCAGGCCGCGTGCGCAGGCACTTGTCCGTGCGTGTAGCACAGTGGGAGCTACGTGTGGAGTTGGGGGGTGAGAGCCGGCTCTTGCAACATCTCTGCAGTGCGCATGCTTCCTACCTTGTTTTAACAAGGGACTGGCAGCACCCCTAGAGTGGGCTCTGTGCTCTGTGTGGCCCGGGCACCTCCTGGGCGGGAAGCGAGGGCTACAAGCGTGGGAGAAGCCATCGGCTCTGCCTCCAGACCTGGCATGTGAGCTGGAGCTTCTGTGAACAGGGATGGTGGCTGGTTGCAGGGGGATGTGAGAAATGTTGCTTTGAGACTGAGCTTTAGTGGATTTTTCAGGGTGAGGCTGTAGCACCTTTGCATAGATCTGCCGTAAGGCCTTAGCGTTTCTCCGTCCAGGTTTTTCTTTGTTTCAATTCATTTTGTGTAAGTTGGGCTGGGGAGAGAGCTCGCTGGGATAAACGCCTGCATGACAAGCTCAAGGTCCTGAGTTTGATTCCCAGTACCCACAAAAAAAAAAAAGTCTCGTGTAAGTCAGCATCCTTGAGGCTGCTGTGGACTATCTCTTGTACTTCTTCCTCCCTCCCTCCTTCCTCCTCCTCCTTGTCCTTCCTTCTCTCCTCTCTTTCTTCCTTCCCCTCCCCCTCTTCTTCCCTTTCTGGGTCCTCTTTTGTCCAGTGCCTCCTCCTTTCCATCTCTTCCTCGTTTTGGCAGTATTGGGGGTTGTGTCAAGGGCTACACACCTAGGACCCTACTTCTGAGGTGTCTCTTCGGCCCTTTTTATTTTGAGTCACGCTTTCCCAAAGTTGCCCACATTGGCTTGGAGCTCACAGTCCTCCAGCCTGGGACTGCTGGTGTGTGCCACTGTACCCAATTTCCTTGCAAACTGAGGCCCCACTGGTTTATGAGGTGCTGAATTTAATGTACGTGCATCTTTCAGAAAAACAGGGCACTGGGTGCAGAGTAGATGGAAATGCTCTGATTAATATACAGAAGAACCTCTTTTTTTTCTTTTTTGTGGAACTGGGGATCAAACTTAGGACCTGGCATTTGTCAGGCAGGTACTTGCGTCCTTGAGCTATCTCCCCGGCCCCCAGAAGAACCTTTCTGTTTGATTTGTAAATGTTCTTTGTAGGTTTTTAAAGGAGTATTTTTAAAGGATAGGACAAGAAAAGATGTTGGAAAGCCACTGGGCTGCTTCTGGCTGCAGACCGCAGGCTTGCCGATCCCCTACGGCCGCATAGCCTGCCCTGTTGAATGCGCAGTGCGCTTTGCAGTGTGGCGTGCAGGCTGGTTCGCTTTCCAGGCAGGCGTGACTGCGCTGAGTCTTGAATGTGCGTGTCTTGTGAGCGAGCATGGCAGTTGTGGGGGACGAAAAGGGAGTCCTTTGAAGAGAAGACACTGCAGGTTGCGGTGGACATGCCTGTCGTTCTAGCTGCTTGGGAGGCTGAGGCAGGAGGATCACAAGGTCAGGGCTGGCCTAGGGGACTTGGTGAGATGCTGTCTCAAACTTAAGATGAAATAAGAAGGGCTTGGGATGCAGCTCAGCAGTAGGACCCGTGCCCAGCAGGCGAGAAGCCATGTGAGGCCTTGTGTTTAATCCTTTGTTTGCAACAGAAGAATTAAAGGAAGAATTAAAGCCGTAATTAATTTTCAGGCCGTGGAAGCATATACCAGAGCCTCCTCCTTTCTCATGACAGCTAGGACTGTCACACTTGCTTCGGGATTTCTGCGTGACACGGGCCCATGTCCAGGCAGCGAGTGGTCTTCGTGGGTGACACGTGCTGATGGGCCTGGTCCTCCCCACAGTCCATCCCCCTGGTCATTACCAGTTTCTAATTTGGTCTGGTCGCTCCTGGCTGGACACAGAAGGCGGTGTGAAGGAACAGGGCCCACATGCCAGCGCTTTGGCCCACGAGCAGGGGCTTCAGCTCACCCGCGGCTTCTTCCGTCCCCTCCTGGGCTTGGAGGGGTGTTGCTACCGCCCCCTCTGCGTGCTGCCTCTGTCCCTGTCCCCTTCCACCCTTTCTGCTCTCCTCAGTTGATATCTGGGCACTGGGAGTCCTTATTCCAGATTCTAAAGGGAGCCTTCCTGGGGTATGCATTTTGCTGCAGGTGGAATCACAAGTTGAGTTCTCAGAAGCAGCCTGGGACTTTGGAACAGCCAGAGATGGTGCTGCTCTAGGTGCAGTCCGATTCCACCTTGAGTTTGGTCCCTTTCCCGTTGGCACATGCTACCCAGCATGCTGAGGGGAGGCACTGTAGCCCCCACTGGGAGTCCCCTCTGTGGCACTGGCCACGGAGCTGCCATGGAATCTCAGAAATCAAAGGCCTGCTTTCCTTGTTCCCTGGAGCTTCTGGGGTCGGGCCTGTTACTTAGCAGCCTGAGACTCAGTTTCCCCACCATCATCTCGAGGTGGTTGGTGCAGGAGAGTAGGATGCCCGGGTTCCAGCTCCGCACCTCCCTGTCTTCGCTCTGCAGCTGACTACGCAGTCAGAGCCAAAAAGGAAACCTCTTGTGCTTTACTCTTCCCGAAAGAAACTACTAGTTTTCAGATTTATTTTTGTCCAGGGAAAGATTTCCAGTAGCCAATTTAAATAGTGCATTGAAACTTTAGTCTTGCAGGGATACCAGAAGGACGCCGTATTCAAACGGTCCTGTTGCGCTGACCTTTAACTTTTCCCATGGACAGTGGGGTGACCCTGTAGCCGTTTGCTTCCTTTTGCATGCATTTAAATGAATACTAATTTTGTGGCTGTGTTTTCAGACATTCATTATGGTCCTGGTCAGTAGGTGTCCCAGGGTCAGAAGCTGGAAGTCCTCCGGGTCTGAGGAGGATTGGAATTTCGCAGTAGGCCGTGGCTTCTGCGTGGTCCCCACTGGTGTCTCCGTGTTACCTATGCGGTTCTTTGCTTCTGAGCTGCAGGGGCTGCTTCCCTGGGGGAACTAACCTCTCCAGAGTCTCAGCTTACCTGACACCTCGAAGGCAGATTTCTTTCTACAATGCACATAATATGTTCATTTGTTTTGGAAGTTTCACAACTTCTATGGAAGAAACGGGAGACATGTGGGGTATAGCAGCAAACTCCGGACAGGAAATTGCCAGTCTAGACCACAGGATGTGAGAGGCAAGAGCCCAGGCTGGGGCGCAGTGTGGAGGTGGAGATACTTCCAGGCAAGCCCTGAGCTGAGGTTCTGGGGTTCGCTGGAGAGGAGAACACAGATTTCCCAGTGCAGAGTTCGTCCTTCCTGCCATCCTCTGCAGGTCCAGTAGCCCTGGTCTGAAGTACTTGGCGCTTGAGTCTCAGGTTTGGGAGGTAGCCAGAGCCTTTACTGTCGGGCATCCCTAATCCAAAAACTCAAAATCTTCCAAAATTCAGCAGTATTCAAAAATAGTGCCAGCTTTCAGGGCAGCCCAGGTCTTCAGTCTTTGGATGAGGGATGCTTATTCTGTATTTTGTACCTTTTCCTACATTTTTTTAAAGGAAATTTTTATGTTGCTAACTTTTTGTTCTGAGTAACTGGATTTTGTCCTTTTTGTTTCCATGCTAGACACAAACATACTGACTGTTCATTTGACTGCTGCAAATTTCCACTTTCCTTGCTCTGCACCCTTGCTGCCCTGAGGACCCTGGCAGTCTCACCCTCAGAGGCCCCCTTTGGGTGGTGGAGGCTGTCCGCAGGCTCTGGATGAGGCGCAGGTCTGCCCTGGCAGCGCCGGTTCTGGTGTCTCGGCTCCCTGCTGTTGAGCCGAAGCTGCCTTGCTCTCTGCGCATACCACAGATCTAGCCAGGCTTGCAAGTACAAACTCATGCTACCAACTAGATGCCGGCCCCAGCGATGCGTGGCCGGGTGGAGGGTCCTGGTCAGCCCCAGCAGGAGGCCAGGCTCAGGGCCACCCTGCATCAGGCCAGTTTCCCTGATACTGCCCTCAACTCCCTGCCCCTCGGCCCCCCGAGTTGTCAGATCCAAGGAGGTGGTCTAGGTCCTTCCTGCGGTTTCCTTCTAGCTGAGGAAGGACTAAAATGGAGGGATGTAGGAGAACCGAGGAGCAGGGAGAGAGGCGCGTTCCTGTGGAGACTGCGACCCTGGGACGCAGGTGTGGGGACAGCGTCGCTCTAACGTGGGTCCCACCTGGGTTCGGCTCTGCCCTTTCAGCCCCTCGCAGCAAATGACTGAGCCTTCAAAGTCGGAAGAGTTTTCATCCTCCTGGTCCGGTCGCCACGGCAGCTTTCCAGACTTCCTGGGCAGCTGCAGCGCTGCGGCTTTGTGCTCCTGCTGGCCTCGTCCTTGTGCTCGACTCCCACAGCCTCACCTTGCTGGCACTGTCAGCGTGACTTACGTCACCGGCAGTTAGATGCCTTGTTACACATGAAGATGCTCGTGAATCATTGGGGCCGCTGTGGTGTTCGTTTCCACAGTTGGTTCTGTTTGCTTATAAGGAAAGCTGCACCTGATAAGATTTCCTTCTCCTGTATGTGTGTGTGTGTGTGTGTGTGTGTGTGTGTGTGTGTGTGTGTGTGTGTGTGTCTCCGGGTGTCCCTGCTCCTTTATCCTATTCCTGTCCTCTCCAGTCAGCAGCTGAATTTCCCAGCAGCCTCCTCTGCTCACCACCAGGAGGCTTACACTCGAGGAATGTTCGCTGCTTTTCATGCTGGCCTAAGCTAAATGGGATTAGGGCAGCCAGCTGCTTCCAACCCCAGCAGCCAGTCTGTTCCTTGGTTACCCTGTCCGCCTGGGCGCTGGTACACTCCGTCTTCTTCTCCCAGTACGGATAATTCCCTCAGTGCGCTGAATGAGCTATCGTTGGTGACTCACCTTGCCAGTTTCTTTTGAAAAAGGGGTATGGGACACAGGAGTACCCCTGATTCAGAGTGCTGGGTTTCTTCTGAGCGGCTCAGATTTCCAGTTGTGCTTTCAGATCTGAGAGTATTTGCCCAACTTTATGAGGTGAGCATCATTATTCTGAAAACATGAAAGCCCACACCCTCCCAAACTGGAAACTCTCTGGGTTGCTGATGGCTCTGGGGTGTTGTGTTTTCACCTCAGGGATGCCCAGCCTGTAGGAGTTAGCCGTATCCGAGGTCACCTAAGGTCTACACGGTGATGCCTATCGTTTGCCTGGTCCATCTGTTCCCACCTTGCACAGTTCCTCACGTTGGGACGTCTCACGCTTCTCTGAGTCCCTGTTGTCATCAGCGTACTGTTTAATGGTGCAGTTATGTCAGAGAGTCTCTGTGGTACCCGGTCCTTTCTACCCTAGCAGCAGACTACCAGGCTTTCTCTGGAAGCAGCACACTTGTGCATGCACACAGATGAAGGGTCTTTCGAGTTAGGCTGCCACGTATGTGAAGGACTTCTTCTTTTTACTGATTCATGCTTTTTTCATAAGTTTTTTTTTTCTGTTGTAGATTGCCCTGTGCTGTGCTTTTACAAGCTGATTTTCAGAGATTGATGTCATTTACTGTTTCTGCTTAAAAGAGTGATAGATGGCTAAAACTCCCCAACATTCCATCTGAGAAGTGAGACGTGCGCTGCAGGGGGCCTGCATTGATCCATTTTATTTTCCCTGGTGTTACAAAAGGCAAGGAGGGGCCCCTGTAAAGGGACCCCGGCCTGGGGTTAGGAACAGGTGGGTAGAGCAGGATGCTTATCATTCTTTTGCCAGCTGGCTGCGTAACCTCCAGGCAGGAGGTCAGGCCATAAAACATTGGAGGGACCTAGTGAAAAGTTTTGTATTTATTTACAAGGCATTGAATCTCAGGCTGCTCCCAGTAAACTCTGCGAGTCTGGCAGGATGGACGCACAGGGCCGGCGGCCTCATGGTGGGTGTGGGGAGGGTGGAGGGATGAGGTGGGGGTGCTGAACCCAGCCTGCCCCTGCTCCTGGGGCCGGTGGACCCCTGAGGGGTGGCCGTAGGATCATCCTGAGCCCATCACCAAGGCAGGCAAGACGACCCAATGTTTTTGCTTTTAGCTTGCAAGTGATAAGTAGCATTTGAATTCTGGTTTATGGAACATTTTTTTTTTCCACACTTTTTTTTTTTTTTTTCTTTTTAAATCCTTTTCTTAAAACTCACCATCTGTCCCTTGTAGGATATTTAATGTTTTCCATCTTGCTGGAGTAGACTTGTTGTCTTTGGCTGCCACACTCTGACAGGAAGCAAAAGTGTTCTGAGACCCTCTCAGGTTGACGTTTTTATTGTGACCCTTTTTACATCTCTGTGAAAATTCTTGAGGCAGGATATGGCTGAGTGGCCCGGGCTGGCCTCCAGCATGTGACAGTCCTGCCTCAGCCCCTGGGATAGCTGAGGTGACAGAGAAGCACCCCCCTGCCAGACTCTCATTTTTATATCTAGAATAAAAGATTTCATGAGACAGGAGGACTAAGCTTCCGTGTGAATGTTAATAATCCAGATTAATATATGAAAGAGCCTTCCCTTAATGTGCCACTAGAAAGGCAACCTGCAGGAGCGGTGGTGCCCTTGTCACCTCCCGGCAGGGTTGGTTTCATGGGTAAATAAGAATTAGTCATTGTCACACAAATAAGTGGGCTTGGGCGTCCAGATGAAAAGGAGAGAGGGCTGTGCGGCCAGGTCTTTGTTTTAGCCATTTCTGGAATGTGCCAGTGTGTAACCGGAAGTGACGTCAGTTTGTGGTGGACCTGGGGGCACCTGGAGAACTTCCGGTGTGGAAGGTGCGGGCTAGGGCCCTCGCAGGTGTGGGAGCTCTTGCAGGGGGTGGGGTGGAGCGCTGCCGCCACCGGGGGCCAGGAAGGGCTCAGATCCAGCGTGGCGGAGATTGATGTTGGGTGGCCGCATGCTTCCCTTTTTCATCTTGAAGGTTTTTCTTCTTCTTTTATCTTTTAAATTTAAAGGCATTGATTGATCAGATTACCCGCAGATCTGACTTAAAACCAACATGCCCAAAGTTATCAAACAGAACTCTGGGATGCAGACCTTGGGACATTGCTCAGAGGCTGCCATCTATGGTCTTTTGTTGCTGGAAAGTAAAGTTTTTTGGAGGGAGGGCACAGTAGCTTTTTTTTTTTTTTTTTTTTATGGCCTACTCAGCCTGCCCTGAGGGTGAAGCTGGCTCAGCATTGTGGTGATAGGATGCTAGGGATCGAACTGTGGTCCCTGCAGCTGCCTAAGCAGGTGCTTTAGACCACTGAGCCATCTCACTGGCCCCCATGATAACTTTTTAATGTTGCTTTTGTGCCTTTTTAGATGGATACAACTTTTTGTAGTAGGTAGAAGGCAGCACCAGTAGCCAAGTGCCTGCCCCCTCCTTGCTGTCTCTCACTAGGACCTGGGGCCGGCTGTCCAGGTGGGTCCTTGTGTGGCTCATCCACTGCAAGAATGGATCCCTTGGTGGCTGTCCGCCACTTGTCACCCCTCATGAAATGCGTGGTCTACTGCAGTGAGGGTGGGGCAGGCTGCGTTAGATCAAAGAGCCTGCATCTGGGTTATTTAGGAATGTGATATTTAATCTACTTCTTGAGCAAAGGTTATTATCTTTCTGGGGATGTGACTTATACATTATAAGCAAGATTGTTTTCACAGCTACCGTGGGAGCCTCTGATTAGTACTGATAAGTACAGTAGTGGTTTTAGTACAGTGGGGTCATATTTCAGTGAGGTTAAAACAGCTAACATTTCCATTTCCCCTCTCAAGCAATCTTTTCGTTTTTATTTCTTTTCCTTTATGGCCCCGGGGATTGAACCCAGGACCTTGTGAATGCAGGCAGGTGCTCTGCGGATGGGCCACTTCCTGGGCCCTGAAACTTCACTCTTAGGAAAGGAAATCGCAGTGCTGCGTCTTCGCCTACAGCACCCCATCCAGTCTCCTGACAAACCTCTGCCACTTGCCATGGGGGCGGGGGAGGTGGCTGCTAAGCGTTAGGAGAAGATGCTAAAGCATTGTCCTTTCTTTAGAAGATTTTCTAATTTTTATTTTTCATTTATTCATTTTTGTCTTTTTGAGACAGGGTCTCGCTATGCAGTTCAGGCTGGCCTTGACCTTACCTTGTAGCCCAGGCTGGTCTCAAACTCATCAGAATCTTGCTGCCTCAGCCTCTGAGTGTGGGGATGACGGATGAGCTCCACCGCACCTGACTAATTTTAAAAAATATTTTAAATTTCTTCCTTAGAGGACTTTATTGTAAGCTTTCTGTATTTTAAATTTCTTCTTTTCTCTCTTTATATTTTAAATCCTTTTCCATTTTAAAAGGAAGATGTTCACTGTATCTTCTCGTACAGCCTCTGCTTAGTGCTGTGATAAGTATTTTGGGATGCAGGTGGTTAAGATTGTGTGTTTGTTGGTAGTGTTGGGACTGAAACACAGCCTTCTGGCTAGGTGAGTGCCCTCTTTACTGGCTTGGCGGTTTGTGGGCCGCTGGCCTTCTCTGCTTCGGTTCTGTCGGTCTCAGGGCAGCGCTATTGGTCAAGAGAAGCAGTACTGCCACCCTGTGCCTCCCCAGGGAGCTGGGCACAGGCTTAGTGCTGGGCACTTCGCAGGACACCAGCTCAGCATGGACAGGGCTTGGCAGAGGTCTCTACAGGGAGATGGAGCCTGGCTCTGAAGGGGAAGTCGCAGGCACTGAATCACTGTGAGCTGGGAGAAGAGGCGCAAAATGCCTGAAAGTCCCGGATGTTGGGGAGGCCTGGGTGGTTGTGGGCTGGGGTGGGGAGTGGGAGTCATCCTCCAGCCAGGAGGTGAAAAAATTTAGCATTGTCCAAGCCAGGAGGGCTAGTACCTGCCTGGCTTGCTGCTGGGTTTTATTTTTCTCTTTCTTGTGTCAAAGTTAATTCAGTGTTTTCAGACATAAACAGCCTTGCTGTTTCCTTTGAATCTGTTCCCAAGGAAAATAAATATTTACAGTGCCGAGAGCACCGCACACCGCTCGGGTGAGCGTTCAGTGATAGGTAAACTTCAAACACAGGTGTTTGTGTTTGTTTTGCCCTGGTGCTAATCCGGCAAGCACAGTGTCCAGTGGGAGAGTCCGTGTGTCTGGGTCTACCCTCTGTAGCAGGAGTGCCGGCTGCCTGGCATGTATCCACGGGACTGCTCTCTGTGACGTGGGCCCGTGGGGATGGCGCAGTGGTCACTGTGGTCACTGTGGGCCTGGGGAGAGCTGTGGATGAATCACTTCTCATTTGGTTTCTGTGAAGCTGGGGGTGGTGGGTAGGGGGACCCTGGTTCCTCTGGGTGGGCTGGAAAGGAACCTCTTGCTTTCAGTGCTGTGGAAGCGGGGTTCACGGCAGATAGGCCCAGTTGCAAAAAGCTGCTTGTGAAAGTGGCATATAGCAAGGAGGGGTGGCCACACCTGGAATCCTAGTACTTGGGAGGCTGAAGCAGGAGGATCATTTGGGGTTTGAGGCCAGCCTGGGCTACAAAGTAAGTTCAAGGCCAGTCTCAACTTCATAGTAAGACCTTGTCTCCAAAAAAAAAGGAAAAGTTGCATACCAACACTGAAGCCCTGGTGTGGAGAGTGGCAGAATACAGCCTAGAATAGCTGTCAGTTGCCAAATGTAACTTTTCCAAGAGAAGGAAGTAAAAAGGAATCCTCTTTATGGGACAGTGCACGGTGTCTGCTAACTGGGGCGCAGAGCCTTCCTTGGCTCCCCTTCCCTGGGGTGAGGCCTCTTCAGGGGTCACTGGGCACAGAGGGGAGGCCGGGCTTCGGTGAGGTGCCATCTTGCAGGAAGGGTCAGTTGCCTGTTGCTGGGAGCTCCTCCTGTCACTGCTGTGGAAGGGGAGGAGTTAGCAGCATGTGAGCTGGCAGGCGGGTGGCTTCTGCACGGTGTGTGACAGAAGCCCTGTCTGCTGTCTCCTGGGGCCTTGGTCCTCTGGCCCGAGCATCTGCTCCGAAAGGCTTGCTTATTCCCCTTCCAAAGATGAAGGTCTCGGGGACACAACATGGAACGCTTGGGGTCTTCCACTGAGCTGGGGGTAAGGACTCCCACGTGATGGTGGAGGTGTTGTCCCACGTCAGCCTCTTCTCAGACGAGTGAGCTCCCCTCTTGGGCAGACATTAAAATTAGGGTTCATTTGAGGCACCCCAGGTTCCTGGGAGCCAAGTCCCTATTGGTGTAGTCTTGGAACCTGTGTTTTAACACATTCCCTGGGTGTTTTCCACAGTGTTGGAAAAACCGCTGCAGGCAGGTTCCTGCGTTCCTGCCCTCAGACGCCTGCTCTAAGTCCACTTGGCAATTAGAAAGCATCTCACCCCTGACATACGCCATCTGTGGGATGGCGGGTGGGCAGCCTGCGTGGTTCTGATGACCCGCAGGGCCCACGTATGCAGCATGTCTTAAAGCCATGGCCCGTGGACAGTACCTCTGCTGAGAGCTTGGAAGTCCTGGCATTATCACCTTTTGAAGTGGATGTGTTTTGTGGTGTTTAGAATTGCCTCGCACTGTTAATTTTGCTCCCCACGGCTGTGTTGGCTGTGTGTGTTGCGATGGAATTTGTAGCTTGAGAAGATCATGAAAGACCGCCCGGAGTTCCAGAGTCAGTATTCAAGAATATCTTAGGTTCCCAGAAAATAAAATGGGGGTGAGGCCTTCAAAATGCAGCAGGTCCTTGAATTCCCATCCTATTTTAATTTTTCTGGCAAAAATGATGATCACCAGCATGCAGATGTGACTGGTGGTAGCTGTGCCCGGAGTACTCATGGTGAAGCATGAAGTAGCGTAGCGTGAGGAGGGTGCTCAGTGCTGGGATGGCCTCCCTTCATTTTCGAGACAGTCCTGTGAAATACCCACCATGTTTATGACTCCAGCTCACCCTTGAGGAAACCGAGGCAGAGAGTGCTTAGCTCCCGCCAAGTCGCTCATAGTGGCAGGCGCGGGATTCAAGCTTCAGGAGGTCCGTCTCGGAGGGCCAGGTGTGAGATCGGGTGCAGAGACTCAGATGTCTGCCGGTGTAGGTGGAAGAGGTCGGGAGAGGAGCAGAGGACGAGGGATAGTGGCCGGCGGGAGGACTTTCCTGGCCATGGTGGTCACCTACAAGGGTTTTGTTTTGTTTTGTTTTGGCAGAACCAGGGTTTGAACACATGACATTGCACTTGCCAGGCAAGCACTTGTGCCACGGAGCTATCTCCCCAGCCCCCCAAGGCTTTTGGATTGAAGTTCACATCAGTGCTACTGGAGGGAATGGAAAGCCTTCCTGCGTGAGATCCTCTGTGGTTACGTGGCAGCCACGTATGCGTGTTGTCAGGTGACCCTTCGGGCTGGAAGCAGCACCTGCAGTCTGTGGTATGCACTGCTCACGCGGTACAGGGAGGCTCTGAGTGGCGTGGGCACACCAGCTCACAGCCATGACCCCTGCTCTTCCTGACCACCTCGTCCACTTTCTGCTCCTTCTTATCCCAGACCAGACCGTCTTCCAACCAAGCACCTAAGCATGTAGTTGTTGGAGTTGGTGTTAAACCAGGGCTCCTGGAGAGGGTGTTTTGTGTTTATTTTATATTTTTGGCTTGAAAAACTATAGTAAAAGGCATACAACAAAATGAACCCATTTCCCCGTTTTAAGTGTTAAGCTTGAAGCCCATCCCCAAGGATGTTTTCATCTCACAGAACTAAGATTCCAGAAGGCACCACACTGTCTCTGTTTCCTCCTGGCTGTAGCCTCCTGACCCCCAGGCTCTTCTGTCCAGTTACACTAGGTCGGAAGGCTTCCTGCTAAGGGTGGAATCATAGTGTTTCTCTGGGGTGCCTGGCTTATTGCAGCCGGAGAGCTGGAAGGATTTTAGTTTATGGAGCGCGTGGAGTGATGGTAGTAGAGGTGGGGGATGGGTGCTAGGGTTGGGGTTAGGGGGTGGAGGGGTGTTATTTCACCAAAAGATTTGTATAGGTGCCGGGGCCAGGAGGACAGGATGCTCAGACCCTGTGGGTTCAGGAGAACAAAGCAGGCAGTCTTTATTTCCATCCGTAGGGGAAGGAATGGGCAGATTTGAGTGACTGTGGTGTGCACTGGAGTTTAGGGACTGTCTCTAGTTGTCTGGTACCTGCCCTGGGATGACTGTAGAACACTGCCTGGCTTGGTTTGCGGGAGTTTTTGGAGACTGGATCCTGCTGCGTGGCTTGGGTTGGCTGTGTAGTGCAGGCTGGCATTGACCTTGGCGTGCTCACAGGTATGCGTGTCCGATGTCTGCCTGTGTGGGCCCCGAATCCCTTTTTTAGTTTGCCCATGAACCAGACGCTGTGATGGGGGATGTGAGCACTTTGTCAGCTCCAAGAACTGGCCAGGGCTGGAGGCGCTCTCTCCCCAGTCAGTCAGGCCAAACAGGCTCTCGAAAGTATAAATTAAAAAAAAAAAAAAATGTTAATATAATTGCTGCTGTGATAAGAGGATGCCAACTAGTCAAATTCAGAATCTGAGAAAACAGAACACTTATTTTACTCAGTGGTTAGCATGTGACAGCAGTTCCTCCTTTTTAGGACTGAGTAATGTTCCAGGGCATGTAGAGGTCATGGTGTGGTGGTTGCTTATTTGTTGACAGATCTGAGGCTTTTTCCAGCCTTGCACAGTTGTGAACGAAGGTGTGCAGGTGTGCACCCAGACTGGCAATGCCTGGACCCCACGTGGAATCAAGATTTAGTTTTTGGTCATATTTTTACAGCTGAAGCTTAGTCCTACACTCCTCCCAGCAGTGCAGAAGACTGTGGCCACATCCTCGTGGGCATTTGTCTTGTGGTGCCTGGTAGTGTGGTAGTTGTCACCAGGGCTTTGATTTCCGCTTCTCCTTGAGATGAGCATTGTAGGCATCCTTGTTCACCTGCACATTGCTGACTTCTGTTTTGGTTTTTGTTTTACAATTTGGGAGCTCTAAGCGTGTGAGCTTTCAAGAGTTGTAAAAACATACTTTTTAAATTATTTCCTGCCTATAGAAGAAAATCTTTTCAGGGCGGTTGTATTCATTCCCAAAGATGCAAGAGCTCATTTGATGAGCCTGACTTGAGAACTTATGAAAGAAGCAGAAGCTAAAGCTGAGAGCCTGAGGCCTGTGACTCAGTTTGGGAACAGAGCAGTTTGCCCAGTGCCTGCCATACGCAGCCAGAGCAGGTGCAATCCCGGGACGAGGCCTCAAGCCATTTGTTCTAGAAGAGGAGATGCAGCGCATCCCCGGCACACTCTCCTGTGGAATCTGATTAAGTTTTTGTGTGATGAGGTTACAGAGGGCAAGAGAAAGGCAGAAAGTAGGGCGGACTGCATTTATTTAGAAAAACTAAATCCATCCAACGGGAGCAGAGACTGCTGTACTTAGGACTGGCAAACAATGGTGGTCGTATACGAGACGTCCATCAGCTGTCTTTCAGTTATGGTTATATTTCATGACTGTGCCATGAATTGGCAATAACTGGGACAGAAGAAAGTTGGTTGAATCAATCTAGTGAAAACACTGGTAATGTCTGAAGTCTCCACATTTGAGTTTGAGGATGTAGCTTAGTGGTAGGGTGTCTGCTTAGCACATCTGAGGCCCTCCGTTCCATCCCTAGTACCTCAATAATAATAATAATAATAATAATAATAATAATAATAATAATAATAATACCCCAGCATATAAATAAGTAATACAGTCCCCAAACCCTGGAGGAGAGTCAATTTAAACTCCATAAAAGTACATGTGTAGTTTCAGAGTTTCATGGTGCTGTACGTATCTCTTGAGAGTTTTACTCCAGGATTTCATAATCCCTGGTGAACCCTTGTTGACTCAAGATTGGCTGAGAAGGTTGTATGTTGAGGGGTAGACAGCTAATTTTCTTTGCTGATGGAGGAAATCACAACAGGATTAGCCTTGCTGGTGGCCTTAGAAAGGGGAGGAATTCCTTGCTTGCTGGTTTTTGTGGAGTGGAGGGCTGGGAATTCTTTCAGGGAGCATTGTTAATGGTTGGTTAATGGTTCACCCCTGCAGCAAGCCACACAGCCACCTAATCTTCCATGAGACCTGGTGCCCACGGTGAATAATGGTTAACCATTCCTTACCTTTGACTTAGACCATTTACCTTGCATAGTTTAGTCTTTTAAATGTACAGGGCTCTGAGGTTTATTTTATTTATTTATTTTTCTTTTGTAAATACAATTTACAGGGCACAGAAGTTTTATGACTCATTCTTTGCAAAGAAAGCAGGTGGTAGCCGTGAATAGTCTGCCGTCTTTTAGAAACATGTGGAACGATGGCTGTTGAATGTTCTATTTGTTGAACCTGAGCACAGCTGTGTGGGGAGAGACTCATCTGAAATGGCCCTGGGTAGACAGCACGAGGGAAGCTCCGTTCTCCTTAGACGTCCCATCCTTTTGGTCTGCTTCGCCATGTGTGACAGTTCTTGTTGAGGGGACGTTTCAGCTGGACTGGAAGAAGGTTGAAACAAAGGGAGCCAAAAATGTGAGGGGCCCCTGTGGGCTGGGATTGGGTGGCTGGCCGTCACCCTGCCCTGCGGCTGCGGCTGTGGCTGCGGCTGCGGCTGCTTGTGATAAGGGGAGGCGCAACTCCACCCTCATCACCAGCGCCCTGGTCCCCTTTCCTCTTAGCGTTTGTCCTGGGTCTTCTTTCTTCACGGTTTTTACCTGTTAGGAAGAGCACTGAGCCACATTGCCTGTGTTTCACTGTCACTGTTTTTGGGCTTCATTGGCCCCTAAGAGTTCCCCGGCGCTCCTTTCCAAGCTGACTGTTGTGTCTGGACTGGATTACCTCACTGTTGTAGCTCAAATTTTTATTTTATTTTATTTTTTTGGTGGGACCGGGGTTCAAACTCATGACCTTGCACTTGCCAGGCAGGCACTTGTGCCACAAAGCTATCTCCACAGTCCCTATGTAGCTCGAATTCTAGAACAGGTTGGGATTTTTCCTTTGTAGTTCTCTTTCTTGTGAGCGTTCCAAGAGCTGCCACTCCTCTCACTCGGCGCGCAGCTCTGCAACGTGGCTGACGGACCTGGCCCTCCAAGGCCGCTCGCTGCTCCTGCCCAGGGACTGACCCTCGGTAGCTGCGGTGCCCGCGCCTGGCCCCTTTCTGACGTCCTTTGAGGAAGGCACACACTGTGTCCCTTCCGTGAAGCACTTCCACCTGGTGCTCCCCCTGCTTCCCAGGTGTCCACTGTCTTCAAGGACTCTCCTCGCTGGCCCCCAGGGGCGTTGGTGTCACTGACACCTGTTGCTGTCACCCTCAGGCTCAGCCGCAGCCTGCAGAGCCAGGGTGAGCTGTGCTCCTCTAGCCCCAACTTCTGGCTGCCTGCAGGGACCTTCCACGTGACCCACAGTGAGCATCTTAGCTGACACTCTCACAGGCACAGAATACACTGCGACTGTCCTCACATCCACCTTGTCCTGCTGACAGCACCCTCTCCAGTCAAATTAAAGAGCTTGGGACCTGGTCCACCTCCGTCTCCTTCCCCCTGCTCCAGGCCTTGAGCCCCAAGGCCTCACCCTCACTCTGGGCTAGTTCCTCTTTCTCTTTGAGTCAGCATTCACCTTATACCCTTTGGGAACAACTCCAGTTTAACCCCAGCTCTTTATCCAGTGTCCCCAGGCCAGTTGGTGGACTCAGTTTGTGACAACTGAGTGGAGTTGCCAGTGCCACTCTGTGGCGAAGGGCTGGACACCTCTGTGGACATCCTGGTCCCCCGGCCTGCCACGGGTGCCTGATGCTCAGCCGGTTGCCTCCAGCACATCTGCGAGAGGTGGCCAAGGGCTCTGGACATTTGGGGCTTTGCTTTGGTTTTAGGTTGAATTTGGCAGCTTCACAGAACGTGGGTGGGGGAGGAATTGGGAAGCATTGTTATAGCTGTTTCCCAGAGCCACAGGATGGGTCCCTGGGTCTCCTGGCTGTTTCTCATGCTTCCCTGGAACAGGAATCAGTGCAGGGTACAATTAGAGTTCAGGACCTATTACTGTGGGCACAGTGACCCTCACCTTGGCCCTGAAGTAATAGACAGAAAGCTGCCTGCCCCCTGAAGGAGGTGATAGCAGACAGGATTGTTGCTAAGCAGACTGGACCTCTATATATTCAGGTAGAGCCCCCGGCTCCTGAGGTGCCAACCTTGGAGTCTGTCCTCCCCACGAGTCATGTGATCTTCTGGACGAGGCTCCGGCCTATCTCTAACCAGACAAGTGGGAATCCAAAGAGAATGGAGTGCTGGTTTTGCAGCCAGGGTTGATATCTGGTTCTCCTCATGCTTAAGATCCCATAGCCAGGCTTTCTGAGGCCTGAGATGTGCCCAGAATGCTGTGTTGCCGAGCTTTGAGTCTTTATGGCCCCAGAGCTGCTGTGTGGGCACCGCTTGCGATGCTCTTGGGAGGCTGTGGAGCCTTAGGACTTGGGGCTCAGTGGAAGGAAGTTAGGTCACTTGGGTTTTTGCCCTTGAAGGAGATATCGGAACCCCAGCAGCCCCTTTGTTTCCTGGATCTCAGGATGTGTGAGGCACTGCATCTCCTTACCCTCCTGCCACTGTGTTCTGCAGTGCTGCAGGCTCAGAGCATGTGGGCCGAAACCACTGAAGCAGTGGCCAGAAACATCTTTGCTCCCTAGAAATTTTTTTTTTAATTGTAGTTAGTACAGGGTCCACAGGGTCGCACTACACAAACTGGGACCATTAATGATCCTCCAGCTTTCAGCCTCCCAAGTGCTGGAATTACAGCCGCAGTGGCATGCCTGTAATTCCCCAGTCTCAGCTTGCCCTCCCCTCCCTCCGAGCCAGGGCCAGCATGGCAGGCCTAGGGATCGAACCCCTGGCCCCTGTGCCTGATTGTAGGTGCTTTAATCTGCTGAGCTATTTGGCCAGCCCACTCATTTCATTTTAAACAAATTATGTTTAAATTTACTTTTAGTGAGCTGTTTCTCCAAGTACACAAAATATACTTTTACAACTTAAAATTCCAATTCCTTCCCTAATAGGATTTTGACCTTTTGTTGGGAATTTTCTTTTCAGATACTATCTCTACTCTTGTAGGCTTGGACTGGAAAGATGTGTTTTCAATAATGGCTACTAGTAATTTTATTTATTTATTTATTTAATTTATTTTTTTTGTGGAACTAGGGTTTGAACTCAGGCCCTTGCGCTTGCCAGACAAGCTCTTATTCTACTGAGCTATCTCCCCAAGTCCCCTAGGGGTGGGTTTTTAAAAGACTGTAGTTGTGAGCAACTGTTTTGTCTTGCATTATGCTATGTTTTATTTTGTTAAAGAAAATTTTTAAAAAGTAAAAATTAGAAATGATAGAGAATTTCACTAAGCAAAATGTTAGGAATTCAACACTGGTTGCTATGTTGCATATTGTTGTCTTCAAATTCGTTGTTCAAATTATCAGACACAAACATGCAAAATTGATCAACAAATTAAAAAAGAAGGAAAAAAATTAAGCATTAATTTTTCCTTTCAATAAACCAGTAAAAGTCAGCTGTACAATTATCCTAGCTATCCTGTCCGCCTGCCTGCCTGCCTGCCTACCTGCCTGCCTGCCGGCCGGCCTGCCTCCCTCCCTCCCTCCCTCCCTCCCTCCCTTCCTCCCTTCCTCCCTCCCTCTTTCCCTCCCTCCCTCCCTCTTTCCCTCCCTCCCTCATCCAGTTCTTCCTTCTCCTTAAGCAGTTTCTTTCTCTTTCACAGCATGTTTTGTACCATTCAGATTTTACTGACTTTCAGGTTCTTAGGATAGGGAGACAATAGGTTGCTTACATATGAGTCTGATTTATTTTGCTTATGAGTATGGTCTCAAGTTGCATCCATTTGCCTATAAAAGCCTCAAATTTATCTTTCTTTAAATAGCTGAGTAATACTCCATTGTATGAAAATACCTTTTTATCTCTTCCTTGGTTGATGGGCATTTCAGTTGTTTCCAACATTTAGCTATGACAGATTGCGCTGCTGTAAACACGGGTGCACGTATATCATGGTGGTGTGATGTTTTCAGTTCTTCTGGAAAAGTACCCAGAAGGAGAATGGAGGCAAAGGGGGCCTCTGATCCTAGCGTTTTGGACTTTCCACATTGGATTCCATAGTGGCTGTGCCAGTAGGTGCTCCCACTAGCAGTACTGGTGGCGAGCAACTTTTAATTCAATATCTTATTTAAAAACTGGGATGCCAGGCTATATCCTGCTCATACAACTGACAGAAGAAGATCGCATTGTTTCACATGTGCATTTCTATATGTATTTTTGCTGTCATATTATTTCAAATGTTATTGTGTTGGGTTTTATTATGGAAAACATTTTATGTGAGCAAGTCACTTTGCCTTTCATAATTTCTCTTAACGTGTTTACAGTCCACTGTTGTTCATAGAATTTTAAAACTTTGATTGTTTGTAATAATAATTGTTTGGGGGTGGTACAAGGAATCAGGACCTTGCTCCTGCCAGACAGAATAACAAATTATAGAATCACTACTTTATTACTCTTATTACTGTTGCTGCTGTCCATCTCCCAAGGGGGCCCAGCCCTTGGGCGTGCTAGCCAGGCTCTACCATGAACAGCATCTCCAGTCTTGTATGTTTTCCTTGATTATGTTTTCTGTGCTAGCCAGCTGCACCCTGGCTTAATAACCATTACATGCAATGCTGTTAAAATGTGAAGAGACAAGTCTGGCATCACTGCCCAGTTTTCCCAGGTGAATTTCATTATTTGCCGTATTCCTTGAACTTGGTGCTGACTTAAAAATGTATAACGTGTCACTTTTGAATACATTTTAATCTTCAATATATTTAGACTTTTTCTGAGCTCCTGGAGACCAGGATGAGGCTTTTCCTGGCTCGTATTCCATATAGTTTCTAGTAGTGATAAGTAATTACCCAGGGCCAGATGGCCTGAAGTCTTTGCCCGCGTACTCCCAGCCATCCTTCCGAATTAATCTGCTTTTTCTTCCTCTTAATGAACAGAGACCTCAGGCCCCACATGGCCCACAGATGTTGCTGTTCAGGGCTGTTGTCTGCCAGCTCCGGATTCTTTTTAAACTTTGTTACGGAGACCTCAGCTGGGCTGTCACAAATGATGCCCAGGTCCCCCTCTGGGACAGAGCCGAGCTTGCTCCTTGTGGCTGACGTCTGGTGAGACCTGTGGTGAATCGATTTTTTCCATCTGCTTCCCAGTGATTCTAAATCCTTAGGTCATCGTGCTTCGTAGGAGAGCATGCAGCCCTGGGGTGTGTGTGTGTGTGTGTGTGTGTGAGTTACTGAGGTGCCCGTGTCTGCTGGTGACTCCCCTGAAGTAGAGTGTGTTCCCTGCCCTGTAATGAAGCTGGCAAGCTGGGGTTTTTGTGTGTTTGGGGTTTGTTTGTTTGTTTCTTTTTTTTTGTACCAAGAATTGAACCCAGGACCTTGTGTTTGCCAGGCAGGCGCTTATGCCACTGAGCTATCTCCCCAGCCCAAGCTAGAGCTTTGGGCACTGTCCAGGAGGTTGGCAGGGAAAGGAGGAGTACATGTCAGGCTCCTAAATCCGAATTGGTGACCGAAAGCCATCTTTGTCCCAGAGGCTCTGGTTATTTTTCCCAGTGCCTTTGATAAGTGCCACAAATAACATCAGGATCATGCACCCCAAGGGGGATGTGGTGCCACTGGGGAAATTGTCTCCAGGGAGCTTTCATTGCTGGACATCTTGTGAACACTGGCATGGAGACCCGTCCTCACAGATGAGAAAATGGGACACACAGCTGCGGGAAGCCCTGTGGGGGGACCTGTGTGACCCTGCCCTCCCTGAGAGGCGGGTACAGGGCGAGGCGGGCAGGACTTCCTGTGTGAGCCACGGTGCTTTGAAGTCGGGTTTCCTGTAATGTGGACAGTGCTTCTGTATTGAGACATAAAGCTGAACTTGAACATTATTTTCTTTTTAGACATTCCTCTCATAAGCAGGTTTTTTTTTTTAATGTGTACTGAAATTAGAAATAATATAACAAGTTTATGGAGAGTGACAGCTTCACTGTGCCAATACAGTGAATTAAACTTTAGCAAGCTTTCTGAATTCACTTATATGGCTCATTTTACCAAATCTGCCTCTGTATCAAAGTGCTAGCTTGGAAGTTTTGGGGGAGTGAAGAGGTAAAATATGTGACACTAAATTTTAAATTATGTTGAATTTTGTTGGCCCGAGGCAAGGTCAAGATGATGTAGAAGTTTTGAAGTAGGAGAGATTGTGTGGTAAGAAATCCTTTTGTAGTCTAGGCCACGGTGGCACGTACCCAGCACACAGGAGGAGGCAGAGACAGGAAGATTGCTGCAAGTTCAAAGCCAGCCTCGGCTACATAGTGAGACGCTGTCTCAAAACAACAGCAGCAGCAGCAACAGTATCTGATCCCACTGGCCTTCCTTAGCATCCAGCACCCCTCCTAGAGGTCAGGTGCTTATAGCCTTAAATGTATTTTTCAGGACTGGTTTATATTCCAAGTGTGACAGAAAGTGCAGTGACTATTTGAATTAAATTGATGACGGTGAGAGACACAGGCCGTGAATGGACCTCCTGATCCTCCTCGGGATTTGAACATGCTTCCCGTGTCCTTCCTGCTACCTCCTGAAGCAGCTCTGAAGCCCTGTGTCCTGAGGGTCCTTCGTGGCGCTGCCTCTGAGGGCTGAACTGATCTGGAATTGCCCCACAGCTCAGCACACAGGGGCGGCCTGCTTGTTTTAAGCCACGTGGGGGCGGGGGCAGGCGTGGGGAGCGTGGGGTTGGGGCTGCACTGTCAGCCTGCTCACAGGCTGCCTTGGCATCGGAGGGCACAGGATAGCAGCAGTCACCGTATTTTTGATCCCTCTTCATGAAGACGGCCACTAGGGAGGACTTCCAGAACTGCTTCAAGAAGTGGCAAGAAGGCTGGCGGAAGTTTGTTCAAAGCGCGGCAGGCCACGCTGAGAGAGAGTCAAGACTTGGGGTTTGACTGAACAAAGTTTTTGAAAACTTAAACCATTCAACCTATATTACAGCCACAACCCAAATGCGTGGACATTTTTCTCTTTTTTTTTTTGATGGTACCAGGGATTGAACTCAGAACCCTGCACTTGCCAAACAGGCCCTTATTCTACTGAGCTATCTCCCTGGCCCAGTAAACATTTCTGTCTTTACCGATTTTCCATTCCCTCTTGTAACTGATCAGTCTCTCTGCTGTGCTTGGCCCCGCGCTGTCCCTCAGAAACCTTTTACTCCAGGATATGTAGGATCTCTTATTTCTCTGCTACCAGCGCACGCTGTTCCTGTGGCCTGTTCATGATGGGATTTTTAGGTTTCCAGATTTTGCAGTTATACCGAACTTTTCTACACATGTATTAGTCTTAGAATCAATTCATATTAGGTAGAATTGTGGCATTAAAAGGTACGTGCATTTCTAAGTATGTTGAAATTACCAAACAGGGTTCCGCAGAAGTTATACCACGAGCACTGTATGGATGTGCCCTATAGCCTGGTCAGTTTTTCTTGGAGATGAGAACTTGAAAATTTGATTTTTTCTTGATTAATTAATTTTGAGACAGGATCTCATTATGTAGTTCAGGCTGGACTTGAACTCGCAGCAATCCTCCTGCCTGTGCCTCCTGAGTGCTGGGGTTACTGGCCACCACGCCTGGCCTAGAATTTGAGAATTATAAAACATGCTATTTAGATAAGTTATCCATAACTGTACATACTCATATTGGATATGTTTCTATATATTTGATTACCATGCCTAAAATAATCATTTTATTATGCGAGACAAAATAGGAGTAATAAGGTACTTTGAAGAACCCAGGTTTCTGCCTCCCCCCTGCCCGCTCACCCCTCCCCCACCTCCCGGTCCCCCTTCTCTGGATTTCTTGAGCTCAAGCCCACCCTCTTCCAGGAAGTCTTCCATCCTTGCCCGTTCACTTTGTGATACAGGACACAGCTGGGGCCCGTGCTGCGTGGGGTGTGTGTGTTCTGAGGAATGAGGCTCAGATTCAGCTCTCTGCTGTGCTGTCACCATCCCCAGGTTGGGTACAAGGAAGGGACAGGGGTGGGGCTGTTACATGCCATTTTCTCTGAGCTTCGCAGCAGACAATTCATTATGAAACTGTAAGCGTAGCTCTTGCGTGTGCACAGAAAGTAAAATCACCCAGATCCATGGATAATCACTGCCCTGTTTCTCCTCCCTCTCTGGTTCTATTAAATTGGAAGCAGCAGGCCAGTGTCATTTTCCACTCCTTTTCCATGCTGTGGATGAGGCTAGGTTGGCCCGTGCCCTCCCATGAAGCCCGGGCCCGTGCAGACGCAAGAAGGAAGGGAAGGAACCTTTTGAGAAAGCAACTTAGATGCCATGTTACTGCCTGCTGGTGTGGTCCCTGCTCTTTGCTCTGTGGCACATGGCTGGCTGGCCAGCGCTGGACAAGTACTGACCCACCCGCTCCTCACGTCCCTTTGTGCCCTTCACGCTGGGCTCCAGAGACCTCGGTTGTGCTTTGAGTTCCTGATAGCACAGGCTGTTAGAAGCTCGGGGATTAGGCTGATAGCCATGGACACTTAAATTTTGGCAGCTAACGCCAGATTCCTCCTTAGCCATGTTCACCTGTGCGTATTCCAGTTGCTAACCTGCATAACCTTACCCCTCTGCAAACCATCAGTCTCTTTAATTATTTTTTGTGCAAGTTGCTAGGATTTTAAAAAGTGGTAAAATTTATGTTTTCCTGGTAATTAGTAAGGTAAATATCTCCGTATGCTTCTTGGCTGTGTGTCTTTGACCTGTACAGTCTCTGTTTAATCTGGTTTCTGAGTAGTAAACATTAAGTTTTCCATCCCTTATATGTGTTTCGGGTTTTCTCCCCTCAGGTGTGACTGTCTAACCTGCTTTGTGTTGGCTTTAGCCATATGGGAATTTGAAACTGTTTAATAGCATTGTTTAGTAGTATTCCTACTTCAGAACTTATTCAGCAAAGAAAATCTCCAGATTTTCAAAATCATAGTGTAGTGTATGTTACCGTGATTTTTTTTCTCCACTGTTACAATTTTGTTTCCTTATGAAGATAGCCACTAGATCGAGTGACCAATTCATGGAATTCTGTTCCCTTTCCTCTGCAGTGTCATCGTAAAAGCCCGTGGATTTTATAGTCTTTCTACAATTTACCAAAGCGATTCCAGTACCCTGATCAAGTTATAGATTAAATTGAACCCGAATGCTGGAAATTCACTGGTCGGAGCCACGTTGCTCCTTAAGACTTTCCAAAGCTCTCTCTAGTTGTCAGTTAAATCTGGCCAGTGCGCCTTTCCTGGTCACCCAACTGATCTCAGGACTTTAACAAAGGAGAGAGGTCCTATAGGTAGGTGTTGTTAAAATTAGTTCTCCTTTTGGAAGGAGGCATTAGGACTGGCATGACAGCTCAGTAGACTAAGCACCTGCTTTGGCACACACAGGGGCCAGGGTTTGATCCCGGGTCCTGCACGCTGCACCAGCCCCGCCCCTGAGGCACGCTGAGCTGGCAAACGAGGCTGGGCGTGGTGGCGCGTGGCTCTAATCACACCGCTGGGGAGGCTAAAAAGCAGGATAACCACGAGTCCCACCGTGTAGGGATGACCCTGTACCAAATACATAAAAGGAGAAGCGATACGGGCGCTGCTTCGGAAGAGTCAGTGCCCAGTGAGAAGGGCAGCTATCTGACGTTTGCGGCAGGCGGATGGTGGGCACCCCGTGCCCCCACAGAGGGCACGGTGGGTGTTGGTCCTCGGGGCATTCTGGGCAGGGCCCCCCGGCAGGGTGGGGCTACACGGGCCTTTTCCAGCCCCCCTGGGCTGACCTCGAGCCCTGGAACACTGCGCACCACGATCCCACACTTCCTCTCGGATACCGTTCTCGTCTGCTCACTGGCTCCCAGCTATGCAGCAGCAATAAATACTGCAGAGCATAAATATTTTTGTTAAACACCGAAGTACATTGCTAAATCCAAGAGCACAGAACTCCAGTGGAAAATTACTGAGCACATTCTAGCCTAGGACCAAGACTGCCAGCAGAGATTTATTCTTATGTTTAGAAAAGAGATACAAAGCAGTTTGCTGGTAGGTGTGAAAAGCAATTAACACAGTGTGGAACTGTATAGGAAAGCTTTTCATTTTTTTTTTTTTTTTTTTTTTTCACTGCCTCCCCTTAATTTGGTAACTGAAGCTTTATCTAAACATCTTTGTTTCTTTTTCTTCTTCTTCTTTTTTTAATGTATGTAGGGCAGGGACCACAGGGTCTCACTACACAGATCTGACTCAGTGATTCTTCTGTTTTTAGCCCCCCAAGTGCTGGGATTGCAGGCATGTGGCACCACGCCTGGTCTCATTCGCCTTCTCAGCGCTCCACAGGACAGGGCCAGCACAGCACAGCACTCTGGACATCGAACCCTGGCTGCTCTTTGCTGAGCTATCTGGCAGCGCTTGCTAAATACCTTTTTTCCTGCCATAGGTCAGCAGAACATAGTTTCTTATTTAGAGCCCTTCGAAGTACCACCGACTTTCTGACCCCTTCTTGTCTTCACTTCAGTAAGGTCACAGCAACCCGAGTTCTTCATTTCCCCTTTCGGGTCAGCTTCTTATTCCTGGAATGCCAGCTTTCGACCACATTTACCCTATTTGCAGTGACTGTGATTAACAAATGACTCAGGAGATATTTTTGCCTATGGACCAAATACTCCGTAGACTATGTGACAGGCGTTCACTCATCTAATCCTTCTGGTAGCCCTGTGAATGTAGTTACTGTGATTTTTTTTGTCTTACAGATAAAGAAACAGGCTCAGGGTGTCTCATGGTCTGGCCCAGGTGGCACTGTTACCTGATTCTTGGGTTCTGTGGGTGATTTCTAGGGCTTTGGTGTCCTGGACAAAGAACTGGACAAACACATGGAAAAGGTAGTGAGGTTTGACATTTACTCCAAATGGGGGATGAAGTGTGCTCCGAGAGTGAGAGACAGCGCAGAGGACACGGGCTTAGGGACGGCTGTCCTTTGCAACCGTCCTTCTTCAACACGAGGTCCGCTGTCCCATCAGAAACCTGCTTGATTTCACCAGACAACTGAACGGAGCTTTTGCTGACTGGTGGATGTGGGTAACTGATGGTCATGCCCCTTTGCCCAGCTCCTGGGCCCCAGCCTGATTTCCTGCCTCATTATAGTGACTTGAGACTCACAGTGCGATCACAGCCAGCTGCGACTCAGAATCAGGAATCTGACTTCCAAGCCTCAGCTCTCGTAAATACTCTAATGTCTTTAGTTTCTTTCTCTTAATAGCAGCTGAGTCTGTTTGTATCTTTTGGGCCAGGGAGATTGCTTGGCAGCATAAGCACCTGCCTGGCAAGCACAAGGTCCTGAGTTCAATCCCCGGTACCGCAAAACAAAACAAAACACCCATAAACCTGTCTCCATCTTTCTTTGAGATAAATCTGAAAGGAAATCTCACTGCTCAAGCCTGTACCAGCGCTCAGGTAGGCAGTTTTATCTTCATTCCGAACAATTTCTGTTTGCTGGGTGTGTGTATGTATTTGTTTGTGTTTTTGAGATAGTCTCATTGTGTAGTTCAAACTAGCCTTGAGCTTCTTGTGTAGGCAAGACTGGCTTCGAATGCCTTACAGTCTTCCAGCCTCCGCCTCCCCAGTGATGGGATTCCTGGTATGCGCCACCATGCCTGGTGAATTTCAGTGTTCAGTGACTTCTGTGCCCTGGTGGGTTGTGTGAGTGGGACTGGAGCTCTTGAGATTTCTCAGACCTCCTCTCCCCCAGGCTTGTTGGTGGTGAGGTTGACACCGTCAGTGACCCTGGTTACATCTTGCTGTTACGTTTTACTGAATGTGCTGTCAGGGGTCAGACCCACCATCCACCCACCCTCCTTCCCACCTGGTGGAAGAGCAGGGCCGTGTGGGCACCAAGTGTGTGGTGAGCTTTAACTCTCCTACGTTGATCCGAGAGAGCTTCGCTTTTGTGAGCAGGTTCATAGCGGAAAAAAGGGCAGTTGTGTCTTGAATAAGGTGACCATGAAACACACCAAGCACGGCTGGGTGTGCAGAACCCATAAGGAGAGTATTCTGGGCTTCTTCCATCGGACCAGAAGGCATTAGAGCAAGCGTCACCAAGCCCTGGGCCCCTGGGAACGTAAGACCTTGAAACAGGCTGGCAGCAAGACCACTGGTGAACCTTCATGTGGAAGGAAGAGGAGGAGAGGGGAGGAGCAAAAGGCAGGGGGCGCTGCACAGACCCAGGAGGGGGCACGGGTCTCGCCCTCTAAATCTAGTGTCACCACCCTCAGAGCCATTCCTGCTCACTTCGAGTTCCAGCAGCCACGTGTTCTCCTGCAAAGGGCTCTCCCAGCACAGCCCCTGGGGGCTGGGGTCAGGGCCTAGCACCTCTTGGCCATCTGTCTGTGGGGCCTTGTGTGACAGTTTCTGTCCGTGGCCCAGCTCCCACGTGGGTGGGCGGCTTCCCCCGCTGTCTTCCCCACCCCATCCTCTCTGCAGAGATGAATCCCTCTCTGCCTTCTCTGCGGATTCCCACACCAGCCAGTGCTCTCCAGGTCCCCTGACTGCTTTCTTTCTCTCATCTTGCAACCCCTGCACCCACAGACTCTTGAATCCCGAGCTCCTGTCTCCAGCCCCTTGTCGCAGTCCCTGGCTCCTGTGGGTTCTGACCTTTGTCCTCACGTGCTGACCCCCAGTGTTTCCAGGGAGACCTTCTGGGCACCTGTGCCTCCCTGCTGTGCAGCCAGCCTGGATTTGCATCTTTTGCTTATGTTAGGGGCTCTTGCTTCCCCAGTGGATGGGATGGTGGTCTGAGCGCACCCCTCGCCTGCCTCCCCAGGTGTGGCATAGGGGCGCGCCACCTCCCCCTCCCTCATCATCACCACACTGTCCCCAAGAGTGCAGAAGCATAGAGGTTTTTATTTTTTGGGATTCTGTGACTACTGTAGAATGAAAAAAAGATGGGTCATCGAGATAGCTCAGTGGACTCAAGCACCAGTTTAGACAAGTTTAGGCAAAGTACAGGTACCGTGATTTGATCCTGGGCACCACATCTGACACCAGCCCTGCCCCCAGGGCGGGCTGAGCAGGCTAGAGTCTGGGCCGAGCATAAAAAAATGGAATGAAATGAAATAAGGTATTTATTTATTTATTTATTTAAAATAAGATATTTTAAAAAATTAAAAGAAGATGCTTTGGAGAATCTGACTGAGGCACACAGTCCAGAATGACCAGGCATAAGTTTGGTCTGTCTGGGTGACATCAAGTTTTCCAGATTCATGAAGACTGGCTGGACTGGAAAGTTGGGATATACCTGTTTGTCACGTCAATATCCAGGAGCCTAACTGTTCATTTATTATTATTATTATTATTATTTTTATTTTTATTATTTACTTTGAATTGATTCATCCTTTTTTCTTCTTCTTTTTTTGAGTCATAGTCTCCCTATGTAGTTCAGGCTGGCTTCGAACTCAGCCCTATATATAGCCCAAACTGGCCTCAAACACACAGCGACCCTCCTGCCTCCCCCTCCTGTGTGCGGGGAGTAGAGGCATGCACCGCCGTCCCCAGCTATGCTTTTGTTTATTTTCCCCGCCATTCTGGGATCGAGATCGGCCTGCAGCCCCTCTTCAGAGGAGCCCGGCTTCCTCAGGAGAGGACGCTGGAGCTCTCCTGTGGGGCTTCCCACAGCCCCTGCTGTTCCCTCGATCACTACACAGAACCGAAGGGAGTCCGTGAAGGCAGAGCTCCTAGAGCCCCTTACCACGTTTCCTGCTCTTACCCTAACCCTGAGAATGCAGTTTCTAAAATCCTCTTGTCCCATCTGGCACAGAGCCTGTTGTGCCTGTGTCTTACTTACCTCATTGATTTGGAATGATATAATATAATATATTTATATTTTTCTTTCTTTTTATATAAAAAACCATCAAGCAGGTGGGTTGGGCAGCTATAATCCCAGCACTCTGGGGGGCTGAGGCAGGAGATTGCTGAGTTTAAACCCAAGCTGGACAATTTAGTGAGACTCATTTATGGGAAAATCTGGTTGATCTGCTGTGTAGTTTCTGTCGAGTAAGAAATTCACCACATGGAGTTAGGTTGTACAGATAGCTCAGCTCATTTTAGTGTGCTAGTCTGAAAAAGTCGTAATGGAGAGTCGTAGGGATGGTAAAACAGTGTCTGAAAAGAGAGGAGTGTACGAGGCAGGGCGCATGTTAGTCTTGGAGAAAGGCATACGGGTATGAGGTAGCTGTGGTGATTTCGAGGCACCCTCTATGAGGTGGGACACTCTAAGAAGAAACAGGTGATGTCAGCAGGGTCTCACAGACCTGCAAGCTGCAGTCAGGCAGCAGATTACAGGAAGAAAGTGCCAGCACCGTCGAGATGGTTACTGTGACCGGGTTGAGTAATTTTTCTTCCATGAGTTTGACTAGCACCTAAGAAGTCTAGGGTAGTGTGCATTTGGGGGGGAAAAAAAAAAGTTTTTTTGAGGTAGATCTCTGTGTATTCTGGTGAACCTTGAACTCAAGACAACACGCCTGCCTCAGCCTCACCAGTGCTTGAGTTACAGGCTCGGGCTGCTGTGCCCTGCTGACTGTTTTGCTTTTCCCGGTCAGTGTATTCTCTCTTGTGAGTGACGAGGCTTGGGCAGGAGAGCGAAGCCGTCTCCCTTGCCTGCTTGCCTGTTTTAACTGTGCTCGTAGAACCCTCATGTGCAGACCCCCCGCAGCAGCAGGACGCCCGACCCACTGCAATGGCTGAGACGAGCCTGCTCTTTTATCTCAGACGTAATACTGAGACAAAATCAAAAATTTTAGTGTTTGTGGTCCTGTTTTTGTGAGAAGGAATCTCCCACTATTTCTGAGGCTCTCCCACCCGTTTCCATCCTTACATTTATGTGATGCTAAATGACTCGGGGTACAATCTCCAGCCCCCACCGGAAAGTGTCGTTTTCTTTGGGAGCCTTTGGCAACTGCCTTTCCCCCTTATTGTCCCCAGCCAGGGGTCCTGCGCCCTGAGCCATTCTTCCCTTCCACCCCATCTCTCTCCGTCCTGCTCCCAACAAGCCTACCACCCCACTTCCAGTCTTCCTTCCCCAGGACGTGGCAGGGTGTTTTCTGCATCTTTGGCCTTGCCTCAGTGGCCTTCTGTGCCATGGACAGAGGAAATGAGGTCAGGTGCAGGAAGGACAGGTGTTTGATGTCTGACCAAGTGATATTTTCCAGTGACCAGGCGGAGGAGCAAATGTGTCACTGCTCAAACACTACCCTTACCCAGGAAGGCCCTGTCATGTGGCCCTGTGGCTTCTGAGAAGAGGCACAGCGGAAACCTGAGTTGCTTTGCCACATGCCGGCTGTGCCTGTGTGGTGTAGCCCCGTCTATGTTGTTGCTGGACCGGGTACACTTTCTGTTTCTCAGACATTAGATCACTATTTGGGTTTGAAACTTCCTTTATCAAAACTTTTCTTAACCTGGGTGTGGAGGCTCACACCTGTAATCCCATTACTTGGCTGAAGCAGGAAGATCAGTGCAAGTTCGAGACCAGCCTGGGCTATAAAAGTGAGCTCAAGGCCAGCCTGGACTGCATAGTGAGACCCTGTCTCAAATAAAGAAAAAAAAAAAAGAAAAAGCTTTTCTTAAAGAGCTATGGTTAAGGTGACTCAAGAGAGAAAGACTGAGGTGTGACTGTGCACACCTCTTGTGTCAGCACTTGGAAGGCTGAGGCAGGAGGATTTCCAGGCCTGCTCCACAATGTACTGAGTTCAAGGCCAACCTGAATTGTTTGTCAAGGCCTTGTCTCCAAAGAACAAAAGCAAAATCAAAACCAAATCAAATCAAAGCAAACCAAACCAGACGAACAAAAAAATCTAGAGAGATAGAAAAATGAAAAAAAAAGTAGTAATATATCAACTTGCTCCAGGTGTGATTTCTTTCAGTCGTGTAACTTCTTATTGAAATAATTTTTTAAAATGTATTATTTCAAGGGCTGGCCAAATGACTCAGGGGATTAAAGCACCTGCAAGCAGGTGCAAGGGGGAGGGGTTGATCCCTGGGCCTGTCGTGCTGGCCCTGCCACGGGGCACACTGAAATGGCTATTAAAACTCGGTGTGGTGGCCTGTGCTTGTAATCCCAGCTCTTGGGAGGCTGCAAACAAGCAGATCACCAGGAGTCCTAGCTAGTAGTGAGACCCTGAACACCCTGTAGACCCTTCCCTGAAAAAAAAAAAAAAAAAGAGTATTATTTCAGTCATTTTGCAGGTAAAAAAAAAAAAAAAGGATGCTGGAGCTTTTGCATTTGACAGCATTTTGGAAAAAATTGTAGGAATATGCAGAACGAGACTTCTAAATCTAGTTTGTTTGTTTGTTTGTTTGTTTATTTATTTATTTATTTACATTGTGCAGGGTTTCACTACACAGCTCGGACTCATAGTGAACCTTCTGTTTTCAGCCTCCCCAGTGCTGGGATTACAGGTGTGCGCCACCATGCCCAGTCTTGGTGGGCAGCTCAGTCGGCCCAGGGGTGGGTCAAAGGCACAAGGACCCTGAGCTTGCCTAAGCAGGCACTTAGTCTGCTGAGCTATCTCTCCAGCCCTAGCATACAGGTTTTGATTTAATAGTGTCCTTAAGAATATACTCTCAAGCAAGAGTCAGGACAGGCAGTGTTTGCCTCGCATGTGTGAGGTCCTGGGTTCCGCCCAGGGACCGCTGAGGAGGAAGTCTGAGGCAGGGCTCTTCGAGTAATAGCAATAATCTCAGTGACTAATGTTGCAGCAGTGAGAAGAGCCCTGGAAATCCTGGCTTAGGGTGCAGAGGGTCCTGGTGCAGCGTCGTACAGCTGTATTTGATATGTTCTCACTTATATGGAAAAATCAGACATGGTAATCGCTGTTAATGAAATATATCAAATTTACCACCATCTCAATTATATAAACAAATTAAATTTGTATTCAGAAGAATGGGGAAACATGCAAAAGGTTGTAGCATGGATCTTTCTGGGTGATGTGATTAGGGTCAACTTTTTTTTCCTTTTACTTTCCTATAATTCCCAGTTTTCTTGTAATGAACTTACAATCTGAAAAGATATAATGAGGTCTTTGAGCTGAAGTAAAAAAAGGCTGACATTACTAACTCTTATTAGGAGAAAAGAATGCAGACTACAAGTTTCTGAATAGAAGTAGTTTCAAGTAGCTCTGATTTGGAAAAATCGTGCTTGGCCCCAAGTCGTTGTTCTTCTCTTCCTTCTCCTCCCCCTCCTCCCCCTCCTCCTCCTCCCCCTCTTCCTCCTC
>PVJA010022546.1:0-28285 GCA_004027025.1 Myocastor coypus | reverse complement strand
TGGAGCAGGGCTGGCACAGCATGCTGGGGATGGAACCCTGGTCCCTACACCTGTCTAAGCAGGCCCTTTAAGCCCACTGAACTATCTGGCTGGCCCTCTGCTTGCCTTTGTGGCCAGGATTTTATGAATTCAACAAGGCCTGGAAGAGATCCTTAATCTTTTCTATAGTCAGCTCTGGAGCAAAGGCTCTCACATAGCAGTCATTCTTCTCAGAGGGAACAGTTGGCAATGTGTGGCAACAGTTCTGGTTCTCCCCACAGCAGGAGTAATCTATAGATTGGTGTCTAGTGGTAGAAGCTACAGATGCTGATAAACACCCTGTAGTCACAGAACAAGGACTTATCCAGCTGACAATCAGGCCCAGATTGAGAAACCTTTCTACAGAAGACTCAATCTGCCTGACAGACAACAGGAGCCAGCCTTTAAAATCTTGCCATTTGCCTCAAAGGACTCTTTCATGTCAGGTGGCTAGAAGAACCAAAATTTGGGATATTCTTGAGTCTGCTGGCAAGGACACAAACTTTTTTTTTTTTTCTTTTGTACTGCACACTGAATCTACTCCTTACACTGAGCTACACCCCCAGTTCTTTTATTTTTTATTTTGAGATAAGTCAAGTGCTCAGTCACAAATAGTCCAGGCTGGGCTAGAACCTGTGATCCTTCTGCCTTGCCTCCCAGAGTACTGGGCTTACAGGTGTGCAGCACTACATCTGGGGAACCCTTAGTTAATCAGTGTAAACTGTCTGCTTGAATGGACTAGGAAGGAAGGGGTGCATGCAGCAGAGATACTGGACTTTGCTGTGTCTGCCCAGGCTTCCCCTGCTCCATCTGCAGACACCTAGCCTTGCTGTCGTGCTAGATGTGAGGGTGTGAAGAAGCAGGAATGTTCAGGAAGAGGTGCCCCTGAATTCAGTGTCCATGCTCTGGCTCCCTGTGCTCTGCTGGGGCCCCCCAACCCCCACAACTGCTCATGCATCTGCCCTCCCCTCCCCAGTACCAAGTCTAAAGCCTGGCACACAGAAGGCAGGCAGGTGTGCAATACGTGGTGTTGAATGGCCACACACTTCTTACCTGGTAAGCAGCAGAAGCTGCACTCCAGATGAAGCCCTTGGGAAACTCTCCATACAGGAACTCATCCTCTTTGGGCAAGGGCATGCCATTGTTGGTAATGATCTCTGTGTAGTAGGTGGCCGAGGCCCTTGCTGTGCGAGGCCTGTTCACATCCTCAAAGTTAACATAGTACAAACCAAACTTGACTGTGTAACCAAGCAGCCACTCAAAGTTGTCCATCAGAGACCATGCAGAATACCCTCGAACATCTACGCCATCGAGCCTGTAGGCTGGAAAACCCCAAAGGGAGCAGAGGAGAGAGCTTTACCCCAGGAAGCTGGGAGCCCAAGGTGAGTGTCAGCCACACAACCCAAAGGGAGGGATGTGTCCTAAGGGACAACAGATCACCTCCTGATCTGACTTTCTACTGGCTCTGGTGACCCTATAGAAAGTACTAGTAATTGATCTTTGTAAAACTGAATTATTTTATTAAAGTAAAGAGCTATGTGTAAAACTCGAGAGCCTGAACCTTCTATAGAAGTTAAGAGTTTCTTGCTCTGGGATTCATGGAACTCCCAAGAACATAAGTTTCATGACGGTAAAAATTTGTGTTCCATTTCCCATAGCACCCCCAGGACTAGAATAGAACTTGTCACATAATAGTTGTTCAATAACGAATAAATGACCCATGAAAATATGTTTGGTGTTTAAGTAGACAAGTAATTATGGAGTTAGGGCATAAAAGAGATTTTAAAGCAGCCTAAGAAACAATTTCAGGCACAAAATGTCAAGATATTGGGAGATGCTGTGAGATGAATCAAACAGTTACATACCTTTCAGAGCTTCATTGATGTAGGTTTTGTGGTAAAATACCCTGTCAGTGTCTTGCAGTGCTGTGCTGGTCAGCCCCACTCCGTTCTCGGTAATGTAGATAGGGACATCACCATACTCCTCCTTGATCCAGTTGAGCAGTCTCCGAATCCCCCAGGGCGCAGCTCTGTTCATCGCTGTGGCAACCCAGTCAGTGTCCTCCTCCTCGGTCACCTCATGGTCGTTTTCGTAGGCAGGTGGGTTCAGTGCGGGTGTTTTGTGCTGCACGAGTCGGGCCGAGTAGATGTTGAGGCAGAAGACGTCAGCCGTGCCACTGATGTACCGCTTCTCCTCCTCAGTGAAACTCGGCAGGCGAGAGCTGGCCAGGTGCTGCAGCTCGCTCCTGTTCCCCACCTTCCACTTCATCACGTCGGGGTAGTCCCCATTTCTGAAAATGGGGTGGGCAAACCAGCCCAAGTTGAACTGTAGCATTCGGTCAGCAGCTTCTATGTCTCTCGGGGCCCCTGGGGACTTGGGCTCTGCCCAGTGTGTGTTGAGGTTCAAGGAGAGGACGCCCTGCTGCTGCTGCCTGTACTTCTCATCGTAAGTGTGGTAGACTCTGGCATGGGCTTTGATGAGCACATGGGCGATCCTGTAAGGGCCCCAGCCTTGGTCCTTCACATTTGGGGGGAAAGCCCCTGAGCCATAGCCTAACCAGGCCTGGTATGCGGGCTCATTAAAGGTCATCCAGAACTTGACTCTGTCACCAAAGGTCTGGAAACAGAAGTCTGCGTAGCTGTTAAACAACTCAATCAAGGAAGGATTTTCCCAGCCTCCAATGTCCTGAAGAGCCTGGGGAAAGTCCCAGTGAAACAGTGTCACCATGGGAAAGATGCTGCTTGCCACCAAGCCATCAATTAGTCTGTTGTAATACTGAACACCAGCACTGTTGATAAAACTGTTTGTCCCATCAGGGAAAATTCGAGACCAGGATATAGAGAAGCGATAGGCCTTCACCTTCAACGCTCGGAGAATATTCAGATCTGCCTCCAGGTTGTTATAGCTGTCACAGGCTACATCTCCAGTGGCATTGTCTTTCACTTCATTCCCTGGAGTGTGTGTAAAGTTATCCCAAATGCTGGGGCCTTTGCCATCGGCGTCCCAACCTCCTTCAATTTGATAGGCTGACGAGGACACACCCCACAGAAAGTCATCCCGGAATGTGCCGTGGTAGAAAAGGTCTCTCTCAAATTTGGGTTGGTTGGAGAACTTTTCCCAAACTACTTTAGCTCCGGAGGGCACCTCAGATGGAAAGTTAAAGTTTTTGAGTTTGGAGGGGAAATTTGCTATTTTAGAAGGTGGCAATCTTCTCACTGCTTTAGTGAGGAAACCATTCTTTTCAATGATGCTGGTGAAAAAATAAGCAGACTTCCTGGGAGTCCTTGGCTTGCTGCTGTCATTGAAGTCAACATAGTGAAGCCCAAATCTCTGGCTGTAACCAGAGGGGCCTTCGAAGCCATCAATGAGAGAACGAACAATGTAAGAGCGAACATCCACAGAGTCCTCCTTGACAGCTGTGAGGGGAAATAAAAAGTAAATAATTTTCCCTCCAGTGCTGGAAAGTGAAGCCAGGGCTTGCACCGAGCAAGGTCCCTAGTCCTAATTTTGAGACATGTTCTCACCAAATTGCCTGGGCTGACCCAGATCCTGTGATCCTCCTTCCTCTATCTCCCAAGCAGCTAAGGGTGGACACCAACTATGGATATGTACCACTGTGCCTAGCTGAGGATATATATATATTTTTTATTTTTTTTTAATTTATTTATTTATTTATTTATTTTCTTTTTGAGACAGGGTCTCACTATGCAGCTCAGGCTGGCCTTGAGCTCACTTTTGTAGCCCAGGCTGGTCTGAACTCGCACCGATCCTCCCGCCTCAGCCTCCCGAGTGCTGGGATTACAGGCGTGTGCCACCACGCCCGGCTATATTTTTTAATTTTTTTTTAGGGAAGGGTCTATAGGGTCTCACTACTATACCGGACTCATAGTGAGGCCTATTTACAGCCTCCCAAGAGCTGGTATTATAGGCACTTACCGATACTCCCAGTCTCTGCAGTGGGGCCGGCACTATAGGCTTGGGGACCAAACTCTGGGCCCCTGGGCCTGCTTGCAGGTGCTTTAATCTGCTGAGCTATTTGGCTGGCCTGAAGTTATATATTTTATTTTATTTTTTTGTCTTTTTGAGACAGGGTCTCGCTATGCAGTTGAGGCTGGCCTTGAGCTCACTTTTGTAGCTCAGGCTGGTCTTGAACTCGCACCAATCCTCCTGCCTCAGCCTCCCGAGTGCTGGGATTACAGGCGTGCGCCACCACGCCCGGCTCTGAAGTTATATATTTTAAAAGAAGATTATTTGTATTGAAAAATTACATATAAAAGCCGGGTGTGGTGGCTCACGCCTGTAATCCCAGCACTCGGGAGGCTGAGGCAGGAGGATTGGTGCGAGTTCGAGACCAGCCTGGGCTACAAAAGTGAGCTCAAGGACAGCCTCAACTGCATAGCGAGACCCTGTCTCAAAAAGACAAAAAAAAAAAAAAAAAGAGAAAAATTACATATAAAGTCTGTGTTACTGACATTGATTTTTTAGAAAGTTTTCCTTTGATATGAAGGTTTTGGATGGGACTTTGTTTTCTCGAAAATTTAACCCCTGTTCTTCCCTAGAATGAACAAAAGGAAAATGTACAACACTTGCCCAAAATATCAAGCTACACCGATAGCCATAAATCTTAAATCTCAACCCAGAAGTGCATCTCTAATTTTTATTTTTTTTTTTTTAGAATTTTTTATTTTTATTTATTTATTTTTTCTTGTTTCAGAACCTTTGTTTGTTTATTCACTCATTTTTATGGCCGGGTCAGCCCACCCTGAGGGCAGGGCTGGTGTAGCATGTGGTGCCGGGGATCGAACCATGGTCCCTGAAGCCTCCCAAGCTTTCCCAAGCAGGCGCTTTAGACCACTGAGCCATCCCGCCGGCCCCACATCTCTAATTTTTAGAAGGATTTTTTGGCTGGCTCAGGCTGCCTTAAGGGTGGGTGTGGGGATCAAACCATCCCCTGTGCCTGACTGGACTGCCTGTGCAGGCACTTAAACCATGAGCTAACCTGCAAGCTGCCCCCCACCCCACACTTTATTTCACTGCTAGGCACTGAACCCTGACAGCACTGAGCTACATCCCTACCACCTCCTTTTCCTTATTATTATTATTACTTTTTTTTTGTCTTTTTTGAGACAGGGTCTCACTATGCAGTTGAGGCTGGCCTTGAGCTCACTTTTGTAGCCCAGGCTGGTCTCGAACTCACACCGATCCTCCTGCCTCAGCCTCCCGAGTGCTGGGATTACAGGCATGCACCACCACACCTGGCCTTTTCCTTATTTTGAGACAAGAGTCTCACAAAGATGCCCAGGCTGGCCTTGAACTTTCAATTCTCTGCTTCAGCTCCCAAAGAGCTGGCATTGCAAGTGTGACCCACCTCCCTGCCCAGCAAATAGCACACACTTTCTAGCTGTAGGATTCTTCAGTTTGTAAAGAATGCCTGAACCCTGGACTATGTATACAAATACTTTCTCTTAGTTCAATGAGAAGAAATTTTTTTGTACCAACAATGATTAGAAAAATTATCATGTCTATATCCTGTGCTCTGTATACCTACTATGAGCACAACAATATGCATTATACCAATTATTGGGAATGTACTACTAATGTGCTTTGAAAATGTCACATTGTTATTTCTTATTAAAGGAAAAAAAAATTGGGCCGGATAGATAGCTCAGGGGGCACAAGTGCCTGCCTGGCAAGTGTAAAGTCCTGAGTTCGATTCCTGGTTCCACAAAAAAAAAAAAAAAAGGGAAAGAAAACAATTTAAAAAAAGAATGCTAAACCATTTAATCACTTAAATATATTTTGGTTTTTCCCTGTTTACTTTTAATAGTATTGAAATGAGGACATACTCCATACTAAAAATAAATAAAGCCTAAAGAAACGTGGTGCAGTGGGTTGAATGGTGACCTTGCAGAAGCTATGTCAGACTGCAGGCACTGGTGATCATAACCTTGGTGTTACGGTTTGTGTCTAGGTGTCCCCTCAAAGCCTCTTGCAGTCAGGGGGTGGCTTCTGGAATTTAGAATCTATTATTGTGAGAATGGGTGCTACACCTCCCCTGGGGCAGGTGATCTGCATTTCAATGTATAGGAAGAATAGTTAGCTGCTACCTCTCCCTGCTCTCTTGCTCTTAACTGCCACCATGAAAGGTTGCCCTCTGTCATGTGCCACTCTGCCTGGGAGACAGCTGAATATGGACTGAAACCTCCAGTGACTGTGAGCTAAACAAACCTTTCCTTCCTTTCCAGTGTCAGGTGTTTCTTCCGGTAATGAGAGAAGAGTAACTGAGACACTTGGGAAAAGCACATTAGCAGAGCACTTGGGCAGCTGGTTGGATCCCCAGCATAGGAGTGAGGAGCTGTAACTTAATTATTATTAATTATGATCTCAAAATGAGACTATGCTGGATTAATGGGATGAACTCTACATGTAATGAAGGGTCCTTTTTGAGTATGGTGGTCATTGAGAATTAGCCCAAGGCCATTGTAGGAACCCTATCTTATTATAAATAAAACATAGGGGGACATGGGAGATGGAGGTTGGAACTCAATCCAGTAAGTCTCTTAAAATTCTTATTTTTAAAATGTTGAGACAAAGTCACACTAAGCTGTCCACACTAAGCTTGAACTTGTGATCCTCCTGTTTCAGCATCACAGAGTGCTGGAGGTATAGGCAAGCGCCATGCTGCCCAGCCAACATGTGTCCTTATAAGAGGAAGAGGCCATGTGAATGTGAAGATAGGGGCAGTGATTTAAGAGATGTAGGCACAAGCTAAGGAATACATGGAGCCACCAGAGGAGGCAACAGTGTCCCCTTGAGAGCCTCTGCAGGGAAGGTAACTACCAGTGCTGCACTTGTGTGTCTCTAACCTCTCCAACTGTGAGATAAACAACCTTCTGTTGTTTTAAGTCACAAGTCTGAGTAATGTGTTACTGGAAAATTCATGCCCCAACCTGTAGCTTGTCAAATTGCAATCTAGTGAGCCAGCCAGCAGAACCAAAGTAGAAAGGCCATTGTTGTGGGCTCCAGCTTGGAGCCACCAAAAGATTAAGGCCTAATTTTATCAGACTGTGTAACCTCTCAACAAACAGACTAACTGTATAAGGGCATGATGGTGCACACCTGCAATGCTCATGGTCTGAGAGGCTGAGTCAGGAGGATTGCAAACTTGAGCCCAATCTGGGCGACTTAGCAGAGTAGCAAGATCCAATCAATCAATCAATCAATCAATAATAAATACATACATAAAGTAAAGAATAGAGAATGTAGCTCAGTGTAAAGGTCCTGGACTCATTCTCTGTTATCTCCTACCCACTCAAAAAGGAGGCAGGTAAAATCTCACTTTTATTCAGTAAATAAGTTAGTAAGCACCTATTTTGTGCCAGGCCAGTGCAAGATTCTGGAACACAAGATGAATAAAATCACTGTTGCTTAGCTGGCAGCGTAAAGAACAGATACATAACCACAAAGACTGTCTGCAGCTGTCCCATGAGGACAGAAGCTGCTCCTCCTCCTTCAGGAGGCTGTTTCAAAGGTCACTTGAGACCAGGGAATTCTAGGATCATTAGGAGCTGTCATGAATACCAAGAAAAGCATAAATGTAAGTCCAGAGAAGGTATCTGACCTCACAAGGCAGGGAGGTGCCTAGGACAGGTAGGCATCATTACTTTTCTCTCTGAATTCAGATCAAACCTTGAAACCTCAACACTGCCCTCTCCACAGACAGCAGGCTGCTCACTGTCAGGTGATGAGGATGGAAGAAAACCTATTTGCCATCCTTTCCCATTTGGAATAAGAAGACATGAAATGGCATGTTAGCAGGAATGAACCTGTAGACTGGGTCAACTGGCTCACAATGAATGACATGGAACACAGATTGTAGACACTTAAAGGTACATAGCAATCAGTTGGGCTGGAGCAGTGAGAGATTTAATGGATCAAGTCCCATTGTAAGTGTCTCTTGTCATCCTGTACCTCAGTCTTGTGTTCCCCTTGTAGATTGAAGATGTTACCCACTGTTTTACCTCTTGTCTTTCACAATATTTGGTACATAACAGGCACTGCATATTTTCTATCTTTACAATTAATGTTTTATGCATATATATATATATATATATATATATATATATACACATACATATATGCACACACTTTTGTAGATGTTAATGTATTTTCAGTGCTGGGAACCTACACATGCCAATGAAGTGCTTTTCCATTGAGCTATGCCCCAAGCCCTCAATAACTACTTTTAACTAAATATATTCAAAGATAAGCATCGTTAATTGGCTAGGACTCAGATGGGCAGGATGTAGGAGGAGACATTCTTGGAAAAATTCAGAAATAGAAACAGGAGCCTATGGCAAAGGAGGAGGCTTGGCTGACCAGAGCTGCTTGTTTGGCTTTTCTTCCCTGGCAATGGTCTCTGCCCCGCTGGCTGAGCTGTGAGGATTTGCAGCATCAGCCCCCACCCCTGCTCCCAGTGTGGCCATGTTCTCACCTTTGAGAACCTCATTGATGTACTTGTTGAAGTAGGTCACTCTAGAGGAATCATCAAAGAGATTGTCACCTTCCCCTATGGGCATGCCATTCCCAGCGATGTAGATGGGAACTTTCCCTCTTGTGTATTCCAGGGATACATATCGCAGCAGCCTTCTTATACCCCAGGGCACCACATGAATCCAAGGAGATGAGGTTCGGGGCCATGCTGGGTCCACATGTTGGGAGAAGCCTCCTATGTTGTCATAGCTGGGGACACAGGAATCCTGTTGGGCCTGCCTGACGAGGCGGGAAGTGTAATGAGACAGACCCAGGAAGTCAGCAGAGCCCTTCAAGAGCTGCTTCTCTGCCCCAGTGAACTCTGGGAGCTGGGCTACAGCATTGGGACACTGTTCATTCAGCTGTTGAATCCAGGCCTTCATGACAGGAGGGTAATCTCCATCTACAAAGATGGGATGTGCAAACCAACCCAGCATGAAGTGCAAGACACGCTCGGAGGCTGCCAGGTCTGCAGGCTGCTCTGAAGACCAAGGCTCAGCCCAGTCCGAGTTGAGCACGATGCCCACCTGTCCCTGCTGCTGTGGGCGATGGTGACTGTTGTAGTGGTGCCAAGCTCTGGCGTGAGCCTTGAGGATCAAGTGAGCCACCTGTGAAGAAGGAAAGGGAAAGCTCAAGACCAACAGTTTTAAGAACACACCAATAGCCCCGAAAAGAGGCACAGGACTGTCAGCAGGTTTATACCAACATTAGCATCGACTCACTATCACATCAGCATCAATGAGTCACAACTTGATCAAAACTAAGCTCTACAAGTCAATCACAATTGCACACTAATACCAATGTCAATAAGCCAGTAAGAATACCAAGTCGGGGGCCCGGCGGGATGGCTCAGTGGTCTAAAGCGCCTGCTTGGGGAAGCTTGGGTGGCTTCAGGGACCACGGTTCGATCCCCCGGCACCACATGCTGTGCCAGCCCTGCTCTTGGGGCGGGCTGAGCTGGCCATGAAAATGAGTGAATAAACAAACAAGGGTTCTGAAATAAGAAAAAAATAATAATAATAAAAAAGAATACCAAGTCGGTAAGTCAAAAACATGTCAAGATATTAATAGTGATGTCAGCAAGTCAACCTCTATAACATGGAAGTCAAAATTACCAACACTAGTGTTAACAGTGAGCATCAGGTATGGTAGTGCAGGTTTGTAATACAGTACTCGGGGAGTGGACCTCATGTCCCAGCTGCCCAGGAGGCTGATGGAGAGAATCACTAGAGCCTGGGAACTTGAGGCCAGCATGGGCAGTATAATGAGATCCATATCAAAAGGCAACCTGCCTCCAGCACGCCCAGCCCTCCTGAAATACCATGGTTGCCATCTGGAAAGCACATCCCTCCCTTTCTCTCCCATGTGCACCCCTCAGCCAGTGTTCAGAGACAGAGCTGAGATCCAAGGCTCAGGCACCAGGCCCCTACCTGGGCCCTGCATAGGTTTAGGGCAGGAGGAGCATGTGGCTGCCCAGAGACCAAAGGACAAGGAAACTGACTGGAAAGGCTGGAACAGAGGCTTCTTCCCTGCTGGTCTGGAAATATTAAAGTTGGGTCACTGCTAATTGGTGACCAAGTAGCCCAAGGATAAAGCCAACAAAGGGCACAGGCAGGGGACCACAAATTGTGTTGGGGAGATTGTGTTCCAATCAAGGGCCACCTTGACCAAGCTAAAACCAAGACTTTTCAGTTTTTCCAGAGCTGATGGATTTCTTCTTTATCAGTTCAGGTTGCTTTTTTTTTTTTTTTTTTTTTTCCCCCTCTCTTTTCACTAGGAATGCTGGATAAATGAGGGAGGTTTTCTTTTTTTTTTTGTGGCTGGCTCAGCCTGCCCTGGTGCTGGTGTGGCATGTGGTGCTGGGGATCAAACCACAGTCCCTACAGTCGCCTAAGCTTGCCTAAGCAGGTGCTTTAGACTACTGAGCTATCTTGCTGGTCCCATAGGAAGGGTTTTATTTTTTGTTTATTGTTTTCCTTTTTTAGTGTTAGGGCTGGAACTCAGGGCACTGCACATGCTAAGTGCTGTACTTCTGAACTGCAATCCCAGCCCAAGAGCTTACTTAGAGTCAAGGAGACTTGGGCTCAAGTCCTGCTTCCAATTGGCAAACCAATAGTGATGTCATCATACCTTATCTCCTCTGAGGCCCAGTTCCCTCATCCAGGCTATTTTGAGCCTGTAGTAACCACCTATTTTTAGAGTGCCAGCACAGTGTCTAAACAGAATAAGGTGATGAAAAATTTATGCTTATTTTCATGCCTCTGATTTCCTTCAAAGAAAAACTAAATACTTCTTGATGAGGAGACAGATCAAATGACTTCCTTCCAGCCAAATGTTTTTTCTCCTCCAGTTAGTAGGAGTTACAAGGATGGAAAATACCTTAAAAGAGGCCACTCCTGGGTCAGAAATGCCTGGTGCATGCTGGCCAGTGCCATAGCCTGCGTAGCTCACAACCCATGGCTCATGGAAGGTCACCCACAGTTTTACACGGTCCCCAAAGGTAGAGAAGCAAAAGGCTGCATAGTCCAAAAAGGCATCCACCACAGTCTCATTCTGCCAGCCACCAAGCTCTTGCAGAGCCTGAGGCAGGTCCCAGTGGAATAGTGTGACCATGGGCTCGATGTGCGAATCCAGCAGAGAGTTGATGAGCCTGTTGTAGTAAGCGACACCTTGGCGGTTGAGGCTGTGCCTGAGCCCAGTGGGGAAGATACGGGACCAGGAGATGGAGAACTTGTACACCTGAGCCCGGAGCCCACGAAGCAGGGCAACGTCGGAGGCTGACTTGTGGTAGCTGTCACTAGCCACTGCTGCAGTTGCTTGGCTCCTGGTGGCATCCTGTCCATATTGGTCCCAGATGCTGGCCCCTCTGCCGCCCTCAGTCCAGCCGCCTTCCACATTAAAGGCTCCCGTGGAAACACCCCAGAGGAAGCCATCAGGGAAAACATCCAGGAGGAAGGCATCCCTTTCTGCCCTGGACTGGTTAGCAAAGGCTTCCCAGACCCTCTGATAGGCTGAGTCAGGGGACAAGGGCCCATCCGCCGTGTCATGGTCCTGCTGTTGGTCACTCTGAAAGGCCAAGCCATCTGTCAGAGAGCAAGACATGCTGTGGGATTGAAATGAGACAAAGGGAAATAATTAGCGACTCAGTTACAAATGTCCTCATGTTGGTTGAACAGGTTTGATGTATTTAACTGGTAGAATTAAAAATTCCAGGGGCTGGGAGATAGCTCCAAGGCACAAGCGCCTGCTGGGCAAGTGCAAGGTTGTGAGTTTGAACCCCAGTCCTGCAAAAAAAAAAAAAAAAAAAAAAAAAAAATTCCAGAAACATTGTGCTAAAAGCCAAGTCCACACAGCCATAGGCAGGAAGCGCTGGCAAAGGGAAGGCGATTATCCCTTCGGAGATGAGTGTGCACTTGTTACTCTTGTGTGGGAACGGGAGCAATGCTGCCTTCATATCGATCCCTCGTTATGGGTTATATCTAGATGACCCATAAAGCCTCATGAGGGCACAGGTGGGACTTCTGGAGGGTGGCTGCATTCTGAGAGCCTACAGCCAACTTGCTGTTAGCTGGGCCCTGGCTGCAAGAAGGCCACGGGGTGTTAGCCTGGAAGGGTTTCCCCTCCCATCCTGGTGCCTTTCTTAACTCTCTGCTTCCTGTCTGCTCTGCCACCCAGCCTCGGAACCAAGTGAGCTGAAACCTCAACAAACTGAGCCAAAATAAACCTCTCCTCTAAGTTGTGTGTTCTAGCTAGATGTAGTGTGGCACTCCTATAATCCCACCACTTGGGAAGTTGTAAAACCTCCTCTAAAAAAAGCCAAAACAAACAAGCAAACAAAAAACCCCCACAACAACAAAAAAGAAATTGCGGGTTCTCATATTACACCTTGGAGGTAAGCAAGATATCTCTTGAATGTCAACTTCAGATCTAGTGCAGTACTTTGCTATTTACTATCTATAAAACATAGCTAATAATAATTCAAATACTGAGCCCAGATTTTGTGCTAGCCAGAGCAGTAAGAATATAGTATATTATCTCATTTAATTTTCATAACTAATTTTTGAGATAGGTTCTGTAATTATTATCATCTTGTGGGGATGAAACTGAGATTTCAAGGTGCAACTTCTGGGCCTTAGGGTCCAGTTGCTGTTTGCCAGCTGGTACAGGATATTCTAATAATGGTCCCACTGCTGTTTACCACCTAAGCAGTATCTCTGGCTACAAACTTCTTTCTTCTTCATGTTGCCAGATTGAGTGGCCAGAGCTCCATCATGCATCACAGCAAGCGTGGAGCTTTAAGGATGACAAAGAAACAAGAGGGACCTGGATTCCTGGTGACTACAAGTGGCAGAGCTGAACCTATACTTTTTTTTTTTTTTTTTTTTGTCTTTTTGAGACAGGGTCTTGTTATGCCGTTCAGGCTGGCCTTGAGCTCACTTTTGTAGCCCAGGCTGGTCTCGAACTCACACTGATCCTCCTGCCTCAGCCTCCCGAGTGCTGGGATTACAGGCGTGCGCCACCACGCCCGGCTTGAACCTATGCTTTTAACCACACATGACTGTACTTTACAAATGTTTATGCTTTTGTGCATGCATTACGCCTCACATACACCTCTGAAATACAATGGCTCATAAAAGTGTGGTATCCTTATATGCAGTGTACTTTTTGTTTCTAATAGTACTGGGAGCTGAACTCAGAGCCTTTACAGTAAGCCACCTCCCCAGCACTTTTTATTTTGAGAAAGGGCCTTGATAAAGTTACAGTCTTCCTGTCTCAGCCTCCCGAGTCAGGGATCACAGGCGTGAACTACCATGGGAAAGCGACTACAGCTGTGTCAGCTGAACTGCTCCCACGACTCTGGAGCCCAGGTGCACAGCCGTGCAGTGTGCCTGTGCTCATGAATACTGGCCAGTTGTCACCCTGTGCTCCACAAATGCCCAACCCTGGCTCTGTCCTGGCTGGGAGCAGAAAAGGATGGGAGAATGAACTCTTGCTGGATGAAGTGGGTCCCAGAGTGGGGAGTCTGGGGCTCAGTGTCTCACCTTCAGCAGATCTGCCTCACAGTATCTCAGACAGGGCCCTTCTCCCTCCACTCTGCAGGCTGCATCTGGTGTGAGAATTACTTAGGGCCTCCCTCCCACCTGTGAGGTCTACCCTTCCTGGGCACAACACACTGTGGCCACCCTTTCCAGACCTACTTCTGGTGAGGCTGGCCCAAGCCAGGCCCTGTTGAAACCATGAGGTCAGGGTGCTAGAGAGAAACTGGAGCAGGAGCTGCTGGAGCTCTGTACTTAGCTCTGCAGCCAGCCTCCAGAAGCCGCTGTATTGTGGCTTACTGTACTTTCTTTCCTGAAACACAGCCCTGTGCAGTCAGAAGCAGCTGTGCCCCACCTGCTTGTGGGCTTGTCTGCACTCTCTGTGCAAGGCCTGACATCCCACAGCTGCTCAGGTTTATTGATCTGAAATGATTTGAAGGGAGTCGAGAGGGTGAAATGACAAAAGGAGATTATGTCTCAAGACAGCTCACAGAAGAAGAAAGGGATAAAGATATTGGCAGCAATGTTTATGAAATGTCAGAGGTAAAGTTCTCACTGGGTGTCTGGAAGCTAAATGACTATCACTAGCCTGTCCTACCTCAAGGTATGGTGTACAAATACAAAGTTCACTGAAACACAGCTAGTGGAGGGCTGAGGTTCTGGGGACACTAAGGGCTATTTTCCATGCCATCCTTTCCTGCTTGTGTGGCTGATGTGAAATACTAATCTCCCATCAGCTCTCATTTCTTTTAAAGTACAGTATATCATTTACAAACCTTGGTACTTTAGTCCCTGATAAGTATTATTTGCAACTTCATCAGTAATTAAAGCCTCTGTCATTAGGGCTCTGTAAAAGCGGCCTTTTCTGTCTTGGCTAAGGAAGTTGCTTCAGATTTCACACTGAAAACACAAGGGCAAGAACTCACTTCATGGACTTTGCATGTGGTGGTCAGACCTGTCTTTTTTTTTGAGACAGGGTCTCACTATGCAGTTGAGGCTGGCCTTGAGCTCACTTTTGTAGCCCAGGCTGGTCTCGAACTCACACTGATCCTCCTGCCTCAGCCTCCCAAGTGCTGGGATTACAGGCGTGCGCCACCACGCCCGGCTAGACCTGTCTTAAATCTGGCCTCTCTTCCACACTCTGCCTCTGAGGTCTGAGATCTGCACATTGTGAGCGGCTGGGTGAGCTGAGGGAAAAGCCACCTGAGTGGGGCCCACAGTGGGACACAGTGAAGGATGACTTCTCCGCTACAGAGAACAGCACAATAAACCTGCAGCTCCAAGAGACAATGGCGACAGCCCCAGAGAGGCCGCCCGCCCGTGGGGGAGAACAGCAGCGCAGCCTCCAACTCTGCTGTTCCTAGCTTAGTAGGCCATCTAGAGTTACCTTTCCTTAGAACTGGAACAGCTCAGGAATGCGCTGACATCGAACCCAGTGATGAGTACTTGGTCTTCATTTATGGCTGTAAAAGAAGTAGTTTAATTCACTCTGTGTGAAGCTCAACGAAGAACATGAACATCTGAAATTAGTTTTCCTCACTCATAACGATAAGCAAACTCCAAGTGATGGCTTGAAGAGACCCCAGAAAACACAGCCTAAGGACTTAGAGAGGTCAGGCACTGCTGACCTGCTCATGACTTAAAACAGTGGTTCTCAGCCAGGCGCCATGCTAGCACCTGTAATCTCAGCACTTACAAGGCTGAGCTAGGAGGACCTATGTGAGTTTGAGACCAGCCTGGACTACAAAGCAAGCTCAAGGCCAGCCTCAGTTGCATAGAAACCCTGTTTCAAAAAAATCAAAACAAACAAACAAACCACAAAACAGTAGTTCTCATACTTCTGGGAAATCAGAATCACCTACAGACTTGAGATCCGCTGCTAGAATCGCCTCAGAATCTCTGTGAGATATCTGGGTGAAATCTGTGGGAGCAGTCTATATCTAAGTGTGCTGCTGATCTAGAACCACAAACTTGGGAGTGATTGAGAAGAACCTAAGCACAGAAAGCAGTGGGATTCTTGTCATTGTCGCTGTGAACTGTGGCTAAAGCCAGGCAGGTGCCTCACACTTTATAATCCCAGCTATTCAGGAGATTAAAGCAGGAGGATCAAGGATAGCCTGAGCAACTTAGCAAGACTCTGTCTCAAAAATGCTGGAGATACGGCTTGGTAGTAGAATGCCTGTCCAGCATATGAGAGGCTCTAGGTTCAGTACAAAAAAAAGTTGAGGTGTAAGTGTATGTCAAAGTAACCATGCAATCAGAGATGAGCTAAGGCAACAGCATTAAGTGGCATCTGTGGAGCCACACAGTGCTGGGGGGTGCAGGTGGTGGGCAGGGTAGATGTCTCTGTCTGCTGGCCTATGTGGAAGGGTGACAGTACCATAGGAACTGTCTGTGCTTCTTCCTGTAGTCTCCATGGCCTCACAGGTGAACAGACCCCAGCCTGCCCCAACTCAGACAGGGAGCAGCTTCTTGATTCACAGCCGGTCATATTCGCTGTCAAGAACTTGAACAAGGGTTCGCCAAATAGCTCAGCAGATTAAAGTGCCTGCAAGCAGGCGCAGGGGCTGGGAGTTTGCTCCTTGGACCTGCTGTGCTGGCCCTGACCTGGGGTGCACTGAGACGGGTAGCATGCGCCTGTACTCCCAGCTCGTGGAAGGCTGTAAACAGGCAGATCACTATGTGTCTGACCTAGTAGTGAGACCCTGAATGCCTTGTAGACCCTTCCCTACAACACACAAAAAAAGAACAGATGTTGAAACAATGGCCCCTGAGCCGCATGTGTTGCATGTGCTGGGCACATCTTCTGTGCCAAGCAAGTCCATATGCAAGGTGAGGTGCCAGAGACACAGAAGAGGGGCAACCAGAGAGCAGTGTGACCTCTGCAAGACTGAGGGGCAGGAGACAGCCTGTAGAGTGCGCAGGGATGAAAGAACTCAGAGGGAGATGGAAGGGGCCAAGATGCTTCTGTGGTTTTTTTTTGTTTGTTTTTTTGCTTTTTTTTTTTGTCTTTTTGAGACAGGGTCTCGCTATGCAGTTCAGACTGGCCTTGAGCTCACTTTTGTAGCCCAGGCTGGTCTCGAACTGAGTGCTGGGATTACAGGTGTGGCTTCTGTGTTTGTAGTGCATACCTCAGGCCTGATAGTCTTCTTTTCCACAAGAGGCACCCTGGTGTAGACCCTGCCTCTTGGGGCAGTGGATGCTGGTTGCCAGGGAAGGCAGGGACTTTGTGCTACCCAGGGACAGCACCAGTCCAGCCCTCGAATGTGCTCCACTTCAAGTCAGCGGCTGCCGGCCCCTGTAGATGGTCACTCACCTTCAAAAAGGCTGAGGAGCTGTCCTGCGCCGTTCATCTTGGGAGAGGAACAATCCTGGAGTTTTAGAGTGAAGATGAAAACTCGTGCTTTTGACTCAACGCTCTGAAAAAAATAGACCAGCAAGAGAGGGGCTGCTACCTGGAAGTGTCTTTGGATAGCACCCAGTTTCCAAGTAAGCGCCTTAAGCACTCCAGCCAGCTCAGTTAATTGAGTTGGCTGCCTCTGGACTTTGGAGGAGGGGAACCACTTTCCTCAGTAATTCAGGCTCCCACCACAGCCAAAGCGACACCACCTCAGACATCCAAGGAACCTCTGCGAGGCAGGCCCAGGGTCAGTGAGGAACACATTTGTCACTCTGTTCTAGCTGGAGTCTGTGTTACTTATTCAAGATTCCATCATCAGCCGGGCGTGGTGGCGCACGCCTGTAATCCCAGCACTCGGGAGGCTGAGGCAGGAGGATCGATGCGAGTTCGAGACCAGCCTGGGCTACAAAAGTGAGCTCAAGGCCAGCCTGAACTGCATAGTGAGACCCTGTCTCAAAAAGACAAAAAAAAAAGATTCCATCATCACCATATTGCTTCGGAATAATCCCATTCGGAAGGGTAAAGGAGGGGTGTTGGTGAAATAAGGGTACCTAAAACTTCTGATGGTTTCACAGGGATTCTTTATCGACTTTTTCTCCTGTTACATACGTTTGAGATTTTCTGTGACAAAGAGCTAAAGAGCTGTCATCTTTTACAAATATTTTACCAGCACAAGTACACAGGACAGATGATTGTACTCATCCTGGGTAATCGGCCTGTGTACATAATACATCTTAATTCTTTTTATGCCTTCTCATTCCTATCGTGTCATCATTAAAATTGGAGCAGGTTGGGGCCCGGTGGGATGGCTCAGTGGTCTAAAGCGCCTGCATGGGAAGGCTTGGGAGGCTACAAGGACCGAGGTTCAATCCCCGGCACCACATGCTGCGCCAGCCCTACCCTCAGGGCAGGCTGAGCCAGCCATAAAAATGAGTGAATAAACAAATAAAGGTTCTGAAACAAGAAAATAAATAAATAAATAAAAATTAAAAAAAAAAAATTGGAGCAGGTATAACTGCCTTCCCCTTTTTGTCCCCTAAATACTTTAATTTCAAGGGGAATATTTCCAGGCCAACATGTTTCACTTCATTTTAAATTATCTCTTTTGGTGCACAGTGAGACCCTGTCTCAAAAAATAAAATAAAATAAAATAAAATAAAATAAATAAATAAATAAATAAATAAATTATCTCTTTTGGGAAGCTAGGATTTCATCAGTTTTCCCATACTAACTTTTTTTCTCCTCTCAACAGTTAAAGACTCCCAAGGGATAACAGCAGCAGCTTCTTACAAAGGATCTGGGTACACTGGCACCATTTCTTCCATTCCTTCAGATAAGGCCTCTAAAGCTCCAACAGTCCACTGAGCTGCCTGCCCATAGGCTCAGTGGGTCGTGACTCCATATGGCCTTCAGCCTTTTTCTGTGCTGGGGTTTCCAGGACAATGGGCTGGGGTAGCTGACAAAATGGAAGGCTCCTGCCTGAAAGATACACACTCAAAATTCGGCTGGCCTTTTCCATGACTGGGGAGTGGAATCCCCTGAGGCTTGGTCATGCTGCCAAGTATAGAGCCTGTCCTAGTAAATGGATATGGAGCTCCCCATAGGCCTCCTGCAGTAGTTGGACTGGGCTGGGCCTGAGCTGGGCCCCAACATACTTCAGTACAGCTGTGAGCTTCGGCATGGGCAAGGGGCATGGAGGTGCTCTGAGGAGAATGGAGGAAAGGGCAGTTCGTGGCCTTGCTCCCTGCGCCACCCACAGAAGGGGCCCCTTCTCTTCCCAGCAGAGAGGAGCAAGGGCCCCTGGGGTAAGGCCTGAAGGTGTGTCAGGAGAAAGCTGCGGCCTGTGCTACAACGCCCAAGGATGCAGCTCAGCCTTTCTCCTCGGGAGGGAAAACTCACTTCTTCCTGTCGGAGCACAGTAACTATACTGGAAATGCAACCAGGCTTGTCTAACTGTGATCTTACAGGACAGTCTCTTCTCTGGCTGCACCCGTCAGTTGTTATTCTGAAATGGTTTGTTCAGACGCGCTGGGACTGTGCCCAGGACCTCATGTGTACAAAGCACATGCCCTACACAGTTTGCTCCCTACTCTATTTGTATTTTCTTTTGTTTTGTTGAGACAGGGTTTCACTATGTAGCCAGGCTGGCCTTGTGCTCCCAACAACCTCCTAACTCTGGCTCCTGAGTGCTGGGAATAAAGGTGTGTAGCATTATGCTCCAATGGAATTTTTTTTTTTTTTTCAAGTATTGGGACTTGAGCTCAGGGCCTTCTCACTGAACTACATACCCAGTCTCTATTTTTTTTTTTTAATTTAGAGACTAGGGCTTACTAAATTGCTAAGTTGCCCAAGCAATGCTCAAATTTGTAATCTTCCTGCCTCAGCCTCCTAGAGGGCTGGAATGACAAGCACATATCGGGATGCTTGGCTCCATTCTGAATCTCTGAGGCTGCACCTGAGCTGTCAAGTGCAACGTCTGGAGTTAATTTTCCACCAAAGGAAATGAAAAAGGAACCATTACAAGGGTTAAAAAAAAGGGGAGGTAGGGGAGGGCACTGTACTTGGCAGCCCAGCTGTGTCTCCCAGTTACCCATGCAATGGCTGCAGCAGGCATTCTTAGGGATGTACCCAAGGGGGAAGCACAGTAAACCACATCCTCAAGTACAAACTTTCCAGTGCTCCCACTGTCTGCCTCTCAGAGCCACACTGCTTTTGCATAACCAAGAAGGCTTTAAAAACATCCTTAGGTCTGAACCCTTTAGCTCAGCAACAAGCTCTGGTTTAATTCCATGAGGACAGAAGACATATTTTGCTGTCATAGGCATAAGCCATAAGCAGACCTCAAAGATATCACAAGGGTGTCTAAAAACAGGGAATCTCATCAGTATGTCCAAAACTACAGGCTGAACTGCAAGTGAATTCAGGTTCAGGTGAGACATTTACAAAAATAGCTAATGGGCCAGCCAGATAGCTCAGTGGACTAATGTGTCTACTTAGGCAGATACAGCAACTGTGCTGGCCCTGCCCCCAGGGTGCACTGAGGTGGTGAATGAGAATGGGCATGGTGGCATTCACTTGTAATCCCAGCACTTGGGAGGCTGAAAATCTGAGAATCACTGTGAGTCTGATCTATGTAGCGAGACCCTGTACTAAATACATAAAAAGTAAATAAATAAATAAACAAATAACTAATAGCCAGGTGTGCTGCTGTAATCCCACGTTAGAAGGGTTGCAAATTCAAACCCTGGCAATTTAGTAAGGCCCTGTCTCAAAATGAAAAATAAAAAAGGGCTGGGGATGGAGGTAAGCATAATGTGAATATTTACCTTAACAAGTTAACCCTTGTTACCTTTTCTAGGAAAGGCTCTAGCATCCTAATGTTCTCTAGGGATGCTTTCAGTAGAAATCTCCCCTGATACAATTTGGCAGGCTGTTGGAAGTTCAGTTTAGGCATTGGCTGAAGTATGAAATGTCTATGATGGCTTCAGAAACTTTCACCATTGAATACTGATATGGAAAAGGTCTTCAATTACCTGCAATTTACTCAGCCTCTCTGGAAGACTTGCTTCACTTTGGCATTCATTAGACAAATCAAGAGAGAGGAAATCAACTGAATCCTAGAAGTAAGTAAATAGGTCATTAGACTATGAGCAATTGCAAAGAGCTTCTCAAGCAGTTTTTTGTTTCTTGTATTACTAAGCCTAAGATTCTAAAATGGGGCTTTACAAAAGAAAGGGGCACTGGAAAAACTCAAGGACACATGCGCGTAGAGGTTCCTGTGTATATCTGGGAATACTGCATCTAGATCAGTGAGGGCCAATCTCTTAGAGCTGTCAGTGATAACAAACAACATATGCCATAGGTCTGCCGCCACTGAATTCTATGTGCTTAGCTGACATCTTGGCACATAGAAAGCACAGAAAGTGTGTGTGACTAAACACATGTGTAAACAAGTCTGCCAGAAATGCTGGGTTCCACTATGAGGCAAGCAGTAGGGAGGAGCCGGAGCCCTGAGCTGTCTCCAGACCTTCATGATCTCAAGAATCTTCCCAAAATTTTAGGTTATATTTTAATTTCAGGCCACAGTTTGAAGCACCCTAGCTGGACCCCTTCTACCAGCTGAAAGCACAGCCCTCATGGTCCCGGCTTCAGCACTGGTCAATGATACCACTCTACCCTTGAAGAGCTTTAGAGTCTAAGATCATGGAAACACCTCAGGGTGTCACTCACTGCTTCCCTGAGCACACCTCACTGGCTGCTCCATTTCTATACTTGGTCTTGGCCAAAAGACCAAGAAGCCACGGCTGCTCCTGCCTTCCTATTGTCATGGGTCAACTATCAATGCTGGTAAACCTGTGGCATGTGTGCCACAGCCGGCTGCTTGCTATCAAGTACAGCTCTAAAAGGTTCCCCATCACTGACAGACCTATTTCCTTTGACAAGGATGTGGATAATGGCATCAGGTAACAACCAAGTAACCCATGGAACATTCATATCTGACTCACCATGCAGTCCCATGGCTAAGCCATGTTATCAGTGTGTACTAAAGACTCCATGCATTTGCTCCGTGATGGCAAGTATGACTTGAACAACCCCCTACCCATTCTCTCAGTTCTGCTTCTGTTTCTCAATCATTTACAATACAGAGCAACTGCCTTTATACTTTTGAGTCAGGCATATAGCTCAGTGGTATAGTACCTGCCTGGCAAGGGTGACGTCCTGAGTTTCAGTCCTAGTACCAAAAATAAAATTCTTACAGTAGTCATCCTACTTTTGAAAATCACTGTGCTGGGAATAGGAGTTGGCAATCACATTTAAAGATGAATAAAATCAAGAGAAGCTTATCATTTAATAAATAATTAACCTTATCAGATTAATAATGTACCAATTATATTAAGAAAACACAGAACATTAGATCATTATAAGGAAAGGCTTTACTAGCTATGCTCAAATCTTAGCAAGTAAAGTTCTCTTTCTTTCTTTCTTTCTTTCTTTCTTTCTTTCTTTCTTTCTTTCTTTCTTTCTCTTTCTTTCTTTCAGAACTTTGTTTGTCCATTTATTTTTATGGCCGGCTCAGCCTGCCCTTAGGGCAGGGCTGGCGCAGCATGTGGTGCTGGGGATTGAACCATAGTCCCTGCAGCTGCCTAAGCTTTCCTAAGCAGGCGCTTTAGACCACTAAGCCATCCTGCTGGGCCAAGGAAAGTTCTTTTTTACTTCTGTCTTTTTGGTCCAGGAAATCAAACTTAGGGCCTTGAACGAAGTAGGCAGGCACTGTGCTACTGAGCTATATCCCTGGTTCCTTATTTTGGCCTTTTTGGGACAGGATTTCATTGTGTAGTTCAGGTTGGCTTTGAACTCACTTTGTAGCCCAGGCTGGCCTTGAACTCACAGTGATAGCCTGCCTCAGTCTCTTGAGTGCTGCAGTTACAGCCATGCCAAGTATGGTCTCTGTGTTCTTTACTAACTCTAAGTGAGTCTGGTACAGACAGAGCAGAGCTTGGAAGCTGGTGCTCTAAACAAACAGCTAAGGGTTTCAACAGGACAGACTTCATCAGATGGAGCAGAGTGTTCATGAGGTCTCCTAAAGCACAGCACGTCCACAGGGATACTAACCACAGGTAGAATTTTGCTGGAGAAAGATCTGACAAAGGCAGGACAGGGAAGATATCCAATAAATGCCATGTGTTATGCAAGAGAGTAGAAAATGAACCTTGGATAGGTACTGGGAAAAACAGAAGTGTGGCCAGAGAGACAAACAGGCACAGACAGAATACATACATATTGGAAAAGCCCCAGGAACCCACAGATTCAAGGTGGTGTGACTTCCCATCAGGGAATTATCACAGCTGCTTTTGGATGATTACTCCGAAACACTGCACAGCATGGATGGGACAGAAGGACCAGTTCAAAGGCTGATGCTGCACAAGCACTTTCTGATCAGCACTTTGGTCTCCTGAATTTACAACTGATAGCAGGTATTACCCTTCATAAATTAATTTAGATGGCATGCTGGCCAGTGGTCTGCCTGATAGCTCTTTATCCTGAACCTTATCCTATCTGGGTTTTAAGTCCGCGGACTGGTAAATCTGAAAACTGAACCTGACATGTGTGATCCTGTGATAGCAGAGACAATGCAAGCAGCATTGGCACTGCTGCAGACCTGCAATCAGCTGTTTTTCTGGAGGCTTTTTGTGTTTTCCAGCAGACCAGGGTGGGCAGAGCTCTTTACTGCTCACATTCTTTGTGCTGCTGGAGATCGAACCCAGGGCCTCCTGTTTGCAAGACAAGAACTCTACCGCTGAGTCACATCCCAGCCTCATTTTTCTTAAAAAAACAGTTATATTGCAGAAGGCCAAGGAAGCCAAGAAGGAGACTCAAGGAACACATTTTAAAGCCCCTGTATCCTAGTATCTATTTTAACATAAACTTATTTCTTCTGTAATAAGCTATTTTGGGCTCTTAGTAGAAATAAAAAAATCAGAGCAAGCAGAAGCATTTGGCTACCCCAGGTGGGCAAGCTGGATTGAGCAAAGAGCTGGTGCTGCAATCCGTAAGGTTTTGCTTTGTGTGTGTGTGTGTGTGTGTGTGTGTGTGTGTGTGTGTGTGTGACTAGGGTTTGAACTTATGACCTTGCACTTGCCAGGCAGGCACTTGTACCACAGAGCTATCTCCCCAGCCCCGGTTCTGCTTTTAAAGTGATTATGGATCTAGAGAATGTATACCACCCAGGAGAAGCATTTATAAAAATGTCACAGCAAGAGGCATTTATAAAAATGTCACAGCAGCAGATGAAAGCTTCACTCGTTTTTTAACAATACAACCTACAACTTTCTTCAAGTGCTGCTGCCTCTTTGCACTGTGGTCACCTTGGCAAGTGCGGATGTAGCTGGTTCAAGCAGGAGCTCCAGGAGGTCTCGGGCAGGGAGGACCACGGAGAGCTTTCCACCTGGAAGCAAGCAGAGGTGCGAACAGCACATAAACACGGGCAGTAGGCTCAGTACAGGACACCACTGGCATGCATTTCCTGCTGACCTTTCTGTTAGAGTGACCAACTTCAAAAAAGATTTCTGAAGAAATCATTCACATGGATTAGCAGAAAGGTTTTAGAAAGCAAAGTGTCTAAAAAAAAGTATGAATCAGGACTGTTGACATGCAAAGTACTTAGAAAAATCTTTCAGAATAAAAATGATTACCCTGCCTTGCCACCTGTAACATAGGAGGCAGCAAGGCAGGCAAGGCAAGGATTCCTTCCTAAACTTCTTCAAAGGAAGGATGGTCTCAGGAAACTAGTGTGTTGTCCTTGTTCACTGTATGAATATCCATAGACCTCTACTATGGACTGAGGGGAAAACAAAACAAAATAACATGTGCACTTTGCTTCACTTGGAGGTGAGGCAGCATAATAACGGTTTTCAAACCTTTATGTGCATCAAAATACACACAATTTACAGACTGTGTGCCTTGGTGTGGATTCAGCAGATTCGGGTAGGCCAATGTGAGTCTGCTGCAGTGGTCCTCAGACCACAAAATGAGAAACCATGCTGCAGAGCTGAGAGTCCTCACTGTTTTAGATTTCTAACTCTTTGAGGCATGTGAATCTTCATTCTATTGGGTTGTATGTTCCTTAAGCAAGATTTACAACATTTCTTAAACTGGGCATGGTGATGCATGCCTATAATCCCAACAGGTGGGAGGCTGATCTTCACTGTGTGTCAAGGTCAGCTTGAACTACAAAACAAGAACCTGTCTCAAAACCCCAAACTAGCTGGATTTGTAATTCAGTCATCTAGCATGTGTGAGGCCCTGGATTCAATCTCCAGCATCATAAAACTCCAAAATCAAAACAAAACCCCCAGTCCTTTAATCCTGCCAAGTATCAAGTTTAGGGCTGGGTTTATAGAAGACACTTAAAACTGTGATTTGAAAACATTAAATAAAAACAGAAAAAAAGCAGAATTGAAGACTTCAACTAGACCACTGTATGACTGACTTTTCTTGCCTCCAAACTCTCTATATGAGGGAAATGTAGCCCGCCAATATGACCACCACTGGCAACCACTACCAATCACAGCATGCTTTTTTTTTTTTTTTGTCTTTTTGAGACAGGGTCTCTCTATGCTTTCAGGCTGCCCTTGAGCTCACTTTTGTAGCCCAGGTTGGTCTTAAACTCACATTGATCCTCCTGCCTCAGCCTCCACAACATGCTTTTTCATAGGCATAATGGAACTTTGAAAGCTTCTGAATAGGGAATAGTACAGAGACATTTAGTTCTCATTTTGATAGGAATATCCCACAGAGGATTTTGTTCTCATTCTGATAAGATAATATTGTTTGTTAGATACTCAGAGATTGGCCTGATGGATCAACTCACCTTCCATAGATTACCATACTCTTACCTATCATCATAAAGCATACCTAAATTATCTGTTCCCAGACTGTATAATTTTTTATCACTTATGGACCAATAAAATGAGACACAAGTAGAGTATAAGCAATTCCTGTGCACAGTTAACACATGAATCATTTCTATTTGATTCTGCAAACTTTTACAGTATGAACAAATTTCATCTGAAGCTCCAGAAATTCTCATATCATACAAAATAATCAAAGTCATGAGATACAATTCCTAACCTGTACCCAATATAAGCATAAAGTACACTTCCTAAAATAATATAAAATACAGATCGTTTAAAATTTCCCTCTAAACTTATAGTTTATACTTTTTTTGAGATCAAAAGGGGGTAGGGGCTAGGGATATAGCTCAGTACAACAAACTCTTGCATGGCAAGTGCAAGGACCTGAGTTCAATCCCCAGTTCTGCAAAAAAAGGGGGTTAATTTTCTGGTACAAGATCATTTTTCTTGCAGTGTTTACTGGATATTATTAAAGATAGGTGTTTATATCTCTCAAACTCAAAAATCAAGGTGAGAATTGATTATTCAGGCTGTATGGAAAATAACTGCACCACAGGATGGAATCTCTTCGCCTCCAAATGCATCATTATTTTGCACCTCACTAAAGGATAAGATACTAAAGGATTAGGTGGGCTGGGCTGGCTTCTGTTTTCACTACAGAGTTGGTCCTCTGAGAAGCTCTGCAGCCACCAACAAAAAACAGCCCTTGGGGATGGGGAGATAGCTGAGGCATAAGCGCCTGCCTGGTAAGCATGAGGACCTGAGTTTGATCCCCAGTACTGCATATCTAGCAAACATGAGGTCATGAGTTCAATCCCAGTACCAGAGGTGGGGGGGAAAGGCAGCCCTCATCTAGCCATTGCTAGATTGCCACTATCAGATATTAGGCCACCACTGTCAGGGTGGCAGGGACACTAGATTGAATGTGGGATGTGCTACAGTCAGTGCAGAGAGAGGAGCCCTGTGTGACTGCACTTCTCCCACCCCCCAATGCTGCTAAGAGCTGTCTTTTCCTTTGCAGCTTTACTGGCAGCACTCCCAACATCTCAATGGAAGTCTTATAATTACACACAAAGAAAGATGACAAAAGATTATTTTTGGACTGCTAAAAATGGCAGCAAATATATATAACAAAATTACCATTTTAAAAACTGTGTACAATAAGTGTGCAACTTAGTAGCACAGTGTTTTGCTTTTATAGAACTAGAAATGGAACTCAGGGCCTCACATATGCAGATGCTAGGCAAGTGCTGCACCTCTGGGTTTACAGAAGATACTCAGAACTGTGATTTGAACACATTGAATAATAGCAGAATTCAAGTCTTCAACTAGATGATTGTATGACTGACTTTTTTTGTCTAAACTCTCTACATGAGGGAAATGTAGCCAGCCAATACTGCCACCATTGGCAACCACTACCAATCATAACATGCTTTATCACAGGCATAATGGAATTTTGTCTGCGTCCACAGCCCTTTTATCTGTATAGGATAGCTAAGATGCCCATCATGGTCTTGGACTCAGAACCCTCCTGTCAGCCTCCTGAATAGCTAGGGCTACAACTGCATTCTGCATTCACCTATCTCCATGAAGCTGAGCATATAGGCACCCTGCATAAATGGTCTGTCCTTTTGTGTCTGCCCCAGTGTAACCATTGCAGAATTCATCTGTGTTGCAATATGGACTAGTTTTTCCTTTCTTTTTAATGCTGAATATATTTCATTGTATATACCCACCACACTTAGCTTATACATTTGCAGATAAGACATTTAGGTTGTCTCCACTTCTTGATTAGATTCCACTTCATGAACAATGATGCTACATATGCCTCAAATACTTGTTCAGAACTAGCTTTCATTTGGTGCATAGCTACAAGTGGAACTGCTGGGGACATGGGGTCATTCTAGGTGAAAATGTTTAAGGAATGGCCACTTTTCCACAGTAGCTGCATAATTTTACATTCCTGACAGCAGTGTGTAAGGACTGCCAAGTTCTTTACAACCTCACTAGCATTTATTATTTTATGTGGACCAAATGTTTTCATATTAGCTGTCTTAATAGCTGTGAAGTGATAATGTGGGTGTGTGTGTGTATGTGTGTACGTGTGCATGCTTTGTTGTTTTATATTGCTAGGGATGGAAGTAAGGGATTTAGCATAGCACTGAGCTACACTTGCAGCCCTCAGTATTACATGCCATGCGGGCCCCCAAACTCTGAATGTGCTGTGCTGGCCCTGAAACTGGGTGTGGTGGTACATGCCTGTAATCCCGCACTAGGGAGGCTGAGACAGGAGGAATGCTCTGAATCTGAGCTGCATAGCAAGGTCCTGTACCAACTAAATAACTAATTAAAAAAAATTTTTTTAATGTAAAATTCTAATTGGCGAAATTCTCACAGGAGAGGATACATGGGAACTCTACCGCTTCCTCATATTCCAGTACTTCTGGATTATCTATGATTTAATAATTGCCTCTCAGTCAGTAAGAGGTGCTCACTTTTGTAGCAACCCAGGCTGGTCTCGAACTCACAGTGATCCTCTTATCCCAGCCTCCCAATTGCTGGGATTATGGGCGTGTGCCACCATGTCTGGTTCTCAGGCCAGCATGGCATGCCAGTGCAGGGATCAAACTCAGGTCCTTGTGCTTGCCAGGTAGGTACAAATGCCTCTAAGCTGTCTCCCCAGCCCTGCTAAGAATCTACATGTAGAGGGCCAAGCGGGATGGCTCAGTGGTCTAAAGCGCCTGCTTGGGAAAGCTTGGGCGGCTTCTGGGACCATGGTTCGATCCCCGGCACCACATGCTGCGCCAGTCCTGCCCTCGGGACGGGCTGAGCCGGCCATAAAAATGAGTGAATAAACAAACAAAGGTTCTGAAACAAGAAAAAAA
>PVJA010022545.1:0-34121 GCA_004027025.1 Myocastor coypus | reverse complement strand
TTTTTTAAAAAAAACCTTTGTTTGTTTATTCACTCATTTTTATGGCCGGCTCAGCCCGCCTAGAGGGCAGGGCTGGCGCAGCATGTGGTGCCAGGGATCGAACCGCCGTCCCTGAAGCCGCCTAAGCTTTCCCAAGCAGGCGCTTTAGACCACTGAGCCATCCCGCTGGGCCCCAAAAATAAATAAAATTAAAAAAAAAAAAAAAAACTTTCAGTGGCTAAGATCAATCACAACTCATCACTGTAAAAGTAGTCAGCTTTTCAGCAATAATATAGCACAGCCTGGAGGGAGGGAGAAGGGAAACTAGGCTAGGACCTGGAATCAAGTGTGCTAGCTGAAGGGGAAGAGATGGCGGGTACCCACCAACTCAGACATGTAGGACAGTTTGTGAATAGAGAGAAAACTGTGTGAGAAGTAAAAGAACTAAAAAATGACAGTGGTTGACATGTGAATGATTAAGGCTCTGAAAAGAGGCAATGGCAGGGCCAGCGGGATGGCTCAGTGGTCTAAAGCACCTGCTTGGGAAACCTTGGGCAGCTTCAGGGACCTTGGTTTGATCCCCGGCACCACATGCTGCACCGGCCCTGCCCTCAGGGTGGGCTGAGCCAGCCATAAAAATGAGTGAATAAACAAATAAAGGTTCTGAAACAAGAAAAAAATAAATAAAATAAAAAATTCTAAAAAAAAAAAAGAGGCAATGGCTATAAGAAATGAAAACAATCAAGACCCAAAAATTAAATACTTGAGTGCAATCTGTCAATAAAGTGCTGTGGAGCACAAGCCACAGAACAGGTACAAATCTCTAAAACCACGGGCCTGAGAGATGAGGCTTATTGATCTGGTGAAAAAAACCAAGAGTCATTCCCATCTAAAGGACAACTCTAGGATGAGAACAGCGTGGCACTCATCTCGGCAAATTTCATGTAGAAAAAATAAATGTTTTTTGGGGAATTTAAAAAGTAGAATTAAGAAGAGAATGAAAGATAAGGATGGGAAGTGCTGACTTTAAAGCTTTGCACAAGGGGGCCCGGCGGGATGGCTCAGTGGTCTAAAGCACCTGCTTGGGAGCTTGGGTGGCTTCAGGGACCGCAGTTTGATCCCCAGCACCACATGCTGTGCCAGCCCTGCCCTTGGGGCAGCTGAGCCGGCCATAAAAAATGAGTGAATAAACAAACGAAGGTTCTGAAACAAGAAAAAAAATAAAATTAAAAAAAATTAAAAAATAAAAAAGTAAAGCTTTGCACAAGATTGGTCTTTAACACAGTATCAGAAAAAAATAACAGGCTGATCCTCTAGAAGTTGAAACCAGGACAGATAAATCAAGTAATATTAAAAAGAGGACAGACATAAAAATGAAGAATTACTTCTGTTATATGCATGCATAAAAGAAAACCAAACATTCTTCTCAAATCTTCTTCCCATATATCTAATTGATCACATAGTGTCATCAAGAATTTTTATCCCTCCAGCCCCTAGGGGTGCCACAAAGCAGTGGGAAGACTGTGACATATAACTCATGCATAATTCACAAAAGGCCCTTGAGTGTCACTCGATACTTTTCCTGTATCAGTACAGGATAACTTCTTGCCATAAAGAGTGATCAGAAAGATCTCTAAAAAGATTCTCCAAGAAAGAAACCTTCATCTGCTCCTAAAAGATTTCATTTCTTCCAACAAGCAAAATAAAGCCTTTACTTCCTATGAATCAAAAGAGAACAAAAGAACCAAGAAAGGGCCACAATCCCACACTGTACACTCTTCTTACTGTTGTTCATTTTCTAATTCTGTCCATAGCCTCCTGTTGCTCAGGAGGGCAAATTACTGCAATAGGAATAGTTCCCTGCTACTCATCAAATTGTCTCTGCCAACAAGAGGTCTGGCAAGGTAATCCTATGCAAATCTACAAAGACTCAATTACTGCTGCAGGTAATGCTTCCTGATAAAGAAAACGAGGGCAGTTCCCTGACCTACTTTTCTTACAGCAGGCATAATTACATACCCAGAACACAGATGTTAATGTAAATAAGAGTTCCTCTAGGGGAGGTTTCCAGAAAAGGAGTCTTGGGCATCCTGAAGGGAGAGGTAACCTTCAGGGATGGTGCCCTCTCCAGAGCACTGAGGGCAATGACTCTACCACTCAGGACACCTAATATCACTCTGAACTTCCTCACTCTGAGGCCAAGGCCTGACCTGTGTAAGAAGGCCACAGCCATCTGAGAAGATTCAGTCCCTGCTTCGCTAAGTCAGCCTCCATGCCGATCCTTCTCTGACTCTAGAACTGTAAACTCCTAGCAGTGTTTTCTGATTTCTTCACCTGGGGGACAATCTAACCTAGTCCCTAAGTTTCACTTCTGAATAGCTTAGGGGCTATCCAGCCTCTGCTACATCCAAGGTAGGCGCTCTACTCATTCAATGCCTTCTCATCAGCTCCAACCATTCTTTGGACAGCATCAGTGTCACACACTGATGGACGGGCCCAAGGTCAGGTGGCCGCCTGCCCAGGCTCCTGCCAGCTAGAGCTCCTTGGTCCTCTCTGGTCAGCAGTTCCACTCATCAGTGAATATCCCAGATGCTCATTTACTCTGGAGCTCAAATTTCACTCAGATCAGGACCCACCCCTGACACAAATGTTCTGCTTCTTCTTCATCAAGAGACCAGTAGTCTTCCTGCACACACTTCCTCAGTTTGACCTACCATCAAGTCCCTCAGAGTGTCCTCAACTCTTTTTCAAGAAAAGCTCTTGTTGGGGCCTGACAGGATGGCTCAGTGGCCTAAAGTGCCTGTTTGGGGAAGTTTGGGCGGCTTCAGGGACCGTGGTCCCTGGCACCACATGCTGCGCCAGCCCTGTCCTCAGGGCGGGCTGAGCCGGCCATGAAAATGAATGAATAAACAAACAAAAGTTCTGAAACAAGGAAAGAAAGGAAGGAAGGAAGGAAGGAAGGAAGGAAGGAAGGAAGAAAGGAAGGAAGGAAGAAAGAAAGGAAGGAAGAAAGAAAGAAAAGAAAAGCTCTTGTTTTGGGAGCAGGATGTTAACAAAGGTTGACAATCTGAACATAAATAGGCTTTTCATGACAATATTACCCTACATTGATGCAAAGTCTATCTTCTTTTTTTAAGTATTCCTGGTATGGTATGCAACATTTTCTTCAGGCATTCACTTACTTCTTTTTCAAAATCTCTCCTCATCCTTCACATGCATGGAAGAGTCTTCTTTTGGCTCATTCATCTCCTCATATCAAAGCCTGTTGAAAAGCTATTCCCAGGGAGCTGGGGAGATAGCTCCGAGGCACAAGTGCCTGCTGGGCAAGTGCAAGGTTGTGACTTCGAACCCTGTTCCCACAAAAAAAAAAAAAAAAAAAAAAAAAAAAAAAAAAAAAAAAAAAAAAAAAAAAAAAAAAAAAAAAAAAAAAAAAAAAAGAAAAGCTATTCCCCGCTGACTAGAAGTCAAAAATCCTAAGCAGGACAAAACAGACTTTCCCCTGTTGACTTTTCCTTAGCTCTTGTCACTCTTCCCACTTCACTGTACACAGACAAACATGCTGTGTGTCTTACTTTTCTCTTGTTGCTGAGATAAAATGCCTGAAACCAAAGGTTAAAGGGAAAAGGTTTATTTAGATCCCAGTTTGTAGAGATTTCATCCATCATAGGCTCCAAGGCAAGGGTGCTTGGCAGAGAGACATCTCAGAAAGAATCCATCTATGGCAAGCGAAAAACAGCAGAAGCAGGCAACCAAGGGAGAAGACACACCTCCTTCTGTCCTTTCTTTGAATCCATACTCCTGGGGACCAGCTCAGGGCCAAACCAATCAGTCCACTGATTAAGTAAGCAACCTCCCTTACTTAATCCTAGGCATCCTTCTTTATGGTGGCACTGCACCATCAATCAGGCACACACTCTAGATTCAGCATTGGGGGACACAAGCCATGACATTGTGCACCCGGCTCGGGTCACCTAAGAACACAAGCCCTGTGTGGGCAGCACATGAACACTTTTATCTGAGGGATGTTTGTATGATTCTGAGTCCATAATGATCTTTCTTGGGTCAACATCATCTTATTAAAAATATGCTTTAGGGCTGGGAAGACAGCTTGGTAGGCTAAGCACCTGCTTGGCAAGTGCAAGGACCCAGGTTTGTCCATTGGTACTGTATGCCATGCCAGCCCCAGAAACCTGGAGACCCCTGAAACCAGGCACAGTGATGCACACCTATAACCACAGCACTGGAAAGGCTAAGACAGGAAGATCACTATGAGTCTGTGCTGTGTAATGTGATCCTGTACCAAATAAATAAAATATTAAATATTTACATAAGCTTTAGATTTCTTAGTTAAAAGGACCAAATGACAACTGGAACAATTAGAAGAAAGGTATCTTGCTTTAAAGAAAAAATAATACTAAGGAGAATGAGAGTCAGGCACTTTGCTAAGCATGTTTAAGCAGATTATATGATTTACTCCTCAAAACCATGATTGAGTTATGTGTTAGACATTAATCATTTTTATCAGACGAGGAAACTGAGGCATAAATAGAATGAATAATTTCCCCAAGGTATCACAATTATTATTGGAGCTAGGTTTTGAATCAATGATGTCTAATTCTTCAGCCTACTCTGTTATGCTACCTGAACACACTTACACACTTGGTTACCAGTTGCAAAATGATAGGAAGAATTCAAAGCATGACTCGGGTAACCCTCACCTTGCTATAACATCCTCCCACTTCAGTATGGCTAGAGCCTATGAGTACAATAAACTGCTGCTCCAGTGTGTTTAACCAGAAAAGACCTTGGGGGCCTAAATAAGGAACTTACTGAGAAAATGCTGGGTTTTCTCTTCCTGGTGAGCAAAGATGTCAGAACAAGTGGAAACCTGAGGAGGACTTGACAAGAAGCGTTTTTCCACTGCTGACATGGAAGGCTCTACAGGTAGCTAGAGATCATCACTAAGAAAATGTGGGACTGAAGACAGTCCTGGGCAGAAGCAAGAATAAAGCAAGGGCCTCTGTCCTACAGCCTCGGAGAACTGAATTCAGTCACCAACCTGAATGAAATTGGAAGTAAACTGATCCTCAAAGCCTCCCAGTAGAATCCCAGCCCCTGAAAACACCCTGATCTGTTAAGACCTATCAACAGAAAACCCACTTGGACTTCTCTCCTACAAAACCATAGATGGACAAAAATCATTTTAAGCCACTATGTTTTATGATGCTCCCCTGGTACCACAAATCTCTTATGTGCTCTGTATTGCCGAAACATAATCTCACTACAATATATTATATTGTTACTGCCATGAGTAACTCCAAGCAATACTCATTTTTTATCTTCAAGTTCTGTAGGTCAGAAGTTTGATGAGGGCTGGCCAGATAGCTCAGCAGACTAAAGAGTACGCTTAGGCAGATGCAGAGACCAGGAATCTGTCATCACCAGCACCAGCCCCAGCACCAGCCCCGGCCCCGGCCCCAGCCCCAGCCCCAGCCCCAGCCCCAGCCCCAGCCCCAGGGCACACTGATAAGGCAACTGATGGTGGCTCACTCCTATAATCTCAGCACTTGGGGGTTGAAAACTGGGGTCTGATCAGTAGTGAGACCCTGTAGACCGTATAATAAATACATTAGAAAACAGAGAAGACAAAGAAATTTGCTCGACTGTGCTTGCTTCTCAGTTAGATCCCTGGGAAGGTGCTCTGCGTCTGCGTCTGAGTTGGCCTATGGTGTTGACTGAATTTCAATTCCTTGAAGCTGTCAGTCTCAGGACCTCTTTTTTATTTCTCTCATTCGAGGTAAAATAATAAGTTATTTCTAATCTCCAAATATTTTTCACATAAAAATAATGCAAATGCTTTTAAGTGTAAATATCATTTAATGTAAAGAATCATTCTGGGGCCCGGCGGGATGGCTCAGTGGTCTAAAGCGTCTGCTTGGGAAAGCTTGGGCAAGCTTGTGCGGCTTCAGGGACCGCGGTTCGATCCCCAGCACCACATGCTGTGCCAGCCCTGCCCTCAGGGCAGGCTGAGCCGGCCATAAAAATGAGTGAATAAACAAATAAAATAAATAAAATAAAAAATTAAAAAAAAAAAAAAAAGAATCATTCTCATTTAAATAAAAAAAGGGAGTGAGAAGGAACACAAATGGGAATTCTAGGTATTCTTTATAATGTTAATGCTAACTTTTGATTATAAATAGAGATAATCGGGGCCCAGCGGGATGGCTCAGTGGTCTAAAGCGCCTGCTTGGGAAAGCTTGGGAGGCTTCAGGGTCCGAGGTTCGATCCCCGGCACCACATGCTGCGCCAGCCCTGCCCTCAGGGCGCGGGCTGAGCCAGCTATAAAAATGAGTGAATAAGCAAATAAAGGTTATGAAACAAGAAAAACATAAAATAAAATAAAATAAAATAAAAAATTCTTAAAAAAAAAAAAAAAAAAATATCCGGGCGTGATGGCGCACACCTGTAATCCCAGCACTCGGGAGGCTGAGGCAGGAGGATCGGTGGGAATTCGAGACCAGCCTGGGCTACAAAAGTGAGCTCAAGGCCAGCCTGAGCTGCATAGTGAGACCCTGTCTCAAAAAAAAAAAAAGACATAAATAAATAAATAAATAAATAAATAAAATAGAGATGATAAATTCCTCACAAAATTAAAAGAAAAGCTATGTCTTAACCCTTAAATATCTCCAGCCCACTTATTACATTGCTGGATAACAACACTTTCATTGATGGTTATAGTGGTATCAAACTTATATCAATACTTTAACACATAAGGAAACTACTGATCACAAATATCTTTCTATTGCTTCTTTCACCTCATAAATATGTAATAAGCCATTAAAAATACAAATGTAAAACATAATAAAGAGAAGCTGGGGAAACTGATGCTCAAAGGGCATCAGTTGCAGCAGGGCCCAGCACGATGGCTCAGTGGTCTAAAGCGCCTGCTTAGGAAAGCTTGGGCAGCTTCAGAGACCGCGGTTCAATCCCCAGCACCACATGCTGCACCAGCCCTGCCCTCAGAGCAGGCTGACCCAGCCATAAAAATATAAATAAATAAACAAACAAAAGTTCTGAAACAAGAAAAAAAAATCAAAAAAAATGAAATTGCAAAGTGACAAAAACACCTTCTTTGTCCAGAGATATCTCACCTCATTGGCAACTATTAGTGAGAAAATATGCCTTGTGCACATACAAAAGCCCTAATGTTAAAGTCAAGTTACCAGAAAAACTCACACGTGGCATCCTCTTCCAGAAACCTGGGCACAGGCCCAGCAGGATGGCTCAGTGGTCTAAAACACCTGCTTAGCAAAGCTTAGGCGGCTGCAGGGACTGCAGTTCAATCCCTGGTACCATAAACTGTGCCAACCCTGCCCTCAGGGCAGGCTGAGCTGGCCATAAAAATAAATAAACAAACAAAAGTTCTGAAGCAAGAAAAAAAATTTAAATAAAAAAAATTTAAAAAAGAAAGAAAAAGAAACCTGGGCACATACTAGTGCAAGTACTAGTACATACTAGCACTCGGCTGTTGCCAATGTGCCCCTCAAAACATAACCACTTACAGGTACTAGCCCACAGTCTCTTGTGAGGATGGACCATATTTTATTTCATTAGCAAACATTTCCTTACTGACCCTTAAACCTCCTCTCCTAATGGAAACAAAAATTATTTATGCACTGTAGTTGAGCTCTAGAGCCTGACAGAAGGAAAGATTTGTTTCAAAAACACAGATTCATTAAATCAAAACTTAAAAAGCAACAAATATGCACATGCACATGAAAACATTCATTATCTAAGCTTCTCTTAAGAAAGTCTTCAGAGAACAAAAGTACTTCAAGGTAGTCATTAATCATACAGTAAGGATATTACAGTTGAAATCATTAAATGGTATTCAAGTCCATGGACATTAATCTTCTTTATATAAATTTCCCAGGTAGAATGTTGTACAAACTTCAGCTGAGCCTATACTATGTCAAAGGGATTATATGTGGGATTTGTGGAAAATAACACTTCTTAACATTAGAAAAAATTAATTAAATCCACTTCCCTAGATAGCACATAATTCAGAGGCACAATTTGTTATGAAGCACCCCAAAAGTTAGTAACCTCAGAGCAGCTTTCACATATGGGAAAATCAAGCAGCCTATTGTTCTCACATTTATTATTCATTCAAAACCAACAAAAGATCTTGGCAAACACAAAGACTTAACCTACCCTAAACATAAGCAGAGCTTGTATTTCATTAATATGAAGGAATCAACAGATGGTTGACCTCAGAAAACTAACACAAATACAAAATCCTTAAAGTCAGATGTGTAGGAACTAAAATTACCACCAAATCTTCTCTGTCATATTTTGGGAGTATCCCTCCAGAGACCTGGAGTCTTCACTAGATCAATGTATCGAAGGTCTTCATAAATGCTCAGATAGTTAGCTGAGCCACAACCTAAACTTTTTTAAAAGTCCATCAAACTCCATTGGAAATAACAGTGTCAATAGACCACATAGTTTGTAAAGCAAAAAAAAAGAAAGAAAGAAAAAGAAGGTGAATGAGAAGCAGAAGAAAGAGGGCAAAGAGAGAAAAGAAAATGGGAGGGAGAGAAAGATCAGCAAGAAAAAGGAATGTGAAAAAGCAAGTGATGGAAAGAAGGCAGGGAGAGCAGATGAGAAGCAGGTGGAAGAAGGAAGAAGGAGACCTGCTTTGCGTCACCCAGACCCACCATGCACGTCTCAACCACATCCACCCTGTGACAGCCCCCCAATTATTTCATGACCTCCACTGAAATACATTTCTCAACTTCTCTACTAGTCCACAAATCATTAAGCAATGATATATCAAACACTGAACCAGGCACCAAAACACATACATAAATTCTTTGCATTAAAAATTGATTTTGCATGGGGCTGGGGAGATAGCTCTGTGGCACAAGTGCCTTCCTGGCAAGTGCAAGGTCATGAGTTCGAACCCCAGTCCCGCAAAAAAAAAAAAATAAATAAAAAATTTATTTTACAGACACACACACACACACAGAGATCAGTGCAGTCCAGAGATTGCTGTGGATGAGCAGAGCATAAGGGTGGGCCCGCAGGTGTGCCCAGCACAGGACCTGTGACCTGCCTGGTCAGCCGGGGCACTGAGGAGCATGACAGAGGCACCCAAGCCAGCTCCAGAAACAAGGACTGGCTGAACTGAAATCAAACAGGTAAGAGTCTATGTAAAGAGACTTGTAAAAAGCAAAAGCATGTGTGTAAGGGAGAACTGAATACAAAGCTATAAGCACAGTGGCAGGAAATGCCTGGAAACAGGGCCACAGAGTAAGAGGGCAAGGGACTCCAGATGACATATAGAAAACACAGTGTAACTCATCGTCCAACCTGTATAGATCTCACTCACTAATCAAGACAAAGACTTCAGAACCTTCTCCAGGGCACATTTATTCACTTAGGAGTCCAGAATAGCTGCCCGTGGGCAGGCTACACTGACTGGAGCTCTCCATGTGCAGAGCAGCCCTTGCCCATCTTCATACACATGCTGGTGGGCAGGAGGTGGCACACAATGCTGGTACAAGGCTGTGGGCTCCTGGCTCTCCAGCAAGAGACGACCAGTCACCACAGCCCCACTCCTGTGGCTGCAGGCTGGTCGGGTGCACATTTCACTGGCTGTGAAGGTGAACAGCACACAAGTGCACTCGCCTGCCCTCCAGAAAAGTTGTCCTAATGTTGATTAGAAGCATCTTCTCTCCTGTTGCACCGAATAGTGAAAAGCCTCTTTGCATGAGTATTTTTTTAATTCTGTGCTCAAACAGAAAGTGAAGCTTTCAGCATCTTCCACACTACAGCTCTCTATGCCACACACCAACTGTGCTTCTGTGTCTGCTCTTCCTCAGGTGAAGAGCCTCAGGCTCCCCTTGGTCCACAGGTCACTACCCCAAGACCCTCTCCTGACCTGCACACCACTCCTCATGAATTTGTGGGTTGCTCTCTAACACCAGACCTTGATACAAGAGTCCTGACACAGTCTGGCCAGTACCTTCCTCATAAAATGAATGCTCTCCTTCTTTAATCAATTCTGGGTTTCTATTCTGGCTGTCAAGTAATACTGCTAACAAGAATATCCACATATACCAAGTAAACCCTGAGAACCACTGCACATGTGTCAGTATCAAGTCTAGCATCATCACTCCTAAACTTCAAAAATTACTTTCATCAGGGCTAAATTTCATCATATAACCATTTGGCTCATAAATAATTTTTGAGTACTAACTAGGTCCCTTAAAATAGGATTCATACTCAGAACTATTAAGATGGTTACCATGTTTAAAAAAAAGTGTGTGTGTGTGTGTGTGTGTGTGTGTGTGTGTGTGAATGAGGTTATGGAAAAACTGGAACCTCTTTCCTCACTAGTGGGATGGAAGAAAACAGTGAAATTCTTCAACAACTGATATATATAGAACTAGCACTATAATCCAGCAAGCCTACTCCTGGTTATTGACTCAAAAGAGCATAAGGTAGGATCTTAAAGCAATATCTGTAGACTTATAATCACAATAACACTATGCAAAAGTTACAAGGCAGAGACAATGCAAATGCCCACCCACAGATGAATGGATAAAGAAAATATGGTATACATATGCAATGCCATGTTACTTAGCCTTAAAAGAAAAGGAAATTCTGTCACATGTAACAAGATAGAAGATATCTGAAAGCATGCTAAGTGAAGTAAGCTAGTCATAAAGAAGACAAATAGTATGTGATTCCACCTATTTGAGGTCTCTAAAACAGTTAAATTAATAGAAAATGAAAGTGGGAGCTGGAGTAAGGGAAAAATGGAAGATAATGGGTATAGCTTGAGATTTGCAATATGAAAAAGTTCTGTAGAAATACTTCACAATAGTGCAAATAAAAAATATTTAACTTTATGTTTAACATAGTAAGTGTACAGGGCTAGGGTCATAGCTCAATGGTAGTCCAGTTGCCTAGCATAATAAGCCCATGGACTTGATTCTAAAATCATTCCTCCCCAAAAATGTAAACATATATTAAAATGTCAGAGTTCTTATTGTATTTTTATTTGTTAAATATTTATTTATTTATTTATTTATTTATCGCGGTATAAGAGGTTGAACTCAGGACTCTATGCTTGCCAGACAAGTGCTTATTCTACTGAGTTATTTCCCCAGGCCCCTTTATTGTATTTTTGAAACATCTGATTTTTTATGTATTTGGTACAAAGTCCACATGGTGTTCAGGGTCTCAGTAAGTAGACTGGACTCGCAGTGATCCTCCTGTTTTCAGCTTCCCCAGCACTGGAATTATAGGTGCATGCCACCACACCCAATCTTTAAAATACTTGATTTTAAAAAAGAAAAATGTATTATCTGTTGGCCAAGCTCACCCCAGTACAGACACTAGGCTCAAATATAGACTCAATTCCAAGAATCTTTAGCAAAATGTTGAAGAAAGAAGCCAGGATAGGGCCTGCCTAATAAAGTCCAGTCACAGAACTGTGAGTAGCCAGCCAGCAGCAGTCATTCTAGAACTATCACATGGCCCACAATGCTCCACTCCCTACAGAGAGTTATCATGATAATCACTGTTCAACGTTTCCTACAAATCCAAAGCTATTGTGTCTCCCAAACTCTCTTGAACTCATATAACCTTTAAAATTCACATTCAGACTCATTCAAAATCCATTCACCAGAGGCACCTCATGCTTTCCATTGTGTGAAAGGCTTTCAAACAATGTGGCTGCTATTTCATTCCCAAATTCTTCAGCTAAAGAACTTAATGGTTCCCACAATTCACCCTTCCTAATATTTTACTTGCCTTATTTGTCATATCTCCAGGAAAAAAACAGCAAGTTATATAAGAAAAGTGATATCAAAGTAGATGATTTTTCTGATACTAGGATTTAATAGATGGATTTTTCTTAGCTCCTCATGCATCTTGGCTATATTGTCTAAAAATGCTTTTCCAATTTTAAGTTTGCTTTCTCATTAATGAAGTTTTTCACAGTTGTCAGGTTTTCAAAGACAAGACTTCAAAGGTATAACAGTAAAAGTTCTATTATAGAAACAGAAAATTAATATAAAGTCCATAACAATGCCTTTAGTCCGGGCTAACAGAGCACATAAGGTGGAAGTTGTAAGTGAAGAAAAGTAAAATGTTTTTTCTTCTCTTTCCCACTTATTAAATGAAGCAGAGGCTAAATAAAATACATAAAAGCTAGAATGAGATTTTAACATCAGAATCAAGGAAGGAGGTGAAACATGCTGACTTAACTCCATTTAGCTGCCCTGACCTCTCCCAACCTCAGACAGAGAAATGCTTTTAGTTCACTAAGAACAAAACATCATTTTAAAAAGACAATAAAATTCAATTTAAATCAAAGCCTATATACTGTATAGTAAAATGCATAAACAATGCTATTAAAATTGAGATAGAAACAAGACTGCTTACTATTATTATTTGACAATGCTCTGAAAACTTCCAGTGTAGTTGGGGTATACAGCTGCAGTTCCTGTTCTTGTCCAGCACCAACAATGGAGGCAATACTGAGGAGCCCAACCCTTGGCTGCACGTTTGCCTGTCTTTCTGAAGCATCTAAGACTCCAGCCCTGATCAGAGGTCTGTGACTTCCCAAGCCTGGGGTCACAGCCACTACTCCTAATGCACTTGTCTTAGTTACTTTTCTCTCGTTGCTGGGACAAATACCCAACACTCAAAATGAAGGAAGGAAAGGTTTATTTAGCTCACAGTTACTGGAGGTTTCAGTCCATATTCGGCTAGCCCAAAGCTGAGTGGAGCAGGACAGAGAGCATCCAGTTCATGGCGGCAGAACAGCAACAAAATGGTGACAGAGGTAGGGCAGCAGAGAGCAATGGCTCGAGTCTGTCTCTCTGTCTCTCTTTATATTACATTCAGGCTCTCCACCTCAGCCTCCACCTTAGGCTACACACATAATCCCAGAAGACCATAATCCCATCTGTACTAAAACCCATAATCCCAGGGATCATGGAATGAGTCTCAAACTCTAGAAGTCCCCACACCCTGACTCATGAGGCTTTGGGGGGACAACTAGACATAAACCATAACAGCACTGCAGTGCCTCAGTGAAGAAGGCCCTGCTCGAAGCACACCCTCCTGTGCTTACACAGCGGAACTCAAGCTTTTCCCCTGCTAAGCAGCAGAAGGACAGTGTTCTCTTCCTCTAGTGATGTTGAAAAGCACTGGCATGGTCAGCTCTGATGAACTGGCTAGAACAGCTCAAGTAGGCTGCCTGGCCACATATAATATCCTAAAAGGCTGGAGGATGAGCTTTGGCATGTACTTATCTGTAACTTCAGAGTCCTGGCACAGGCAAACCACTCACAGCATCAACCCTGTAGCATTGAATCCATTTGCATCTAGGAAGCAAAGCACATAGGAGAACTATCTTCTCTCTGGAAACCAGGTCAACTTAGCATGGGAATCAAATAAAGTATCCAAGAGAAAGTGGGCCATACAGAAAAATCAAGCCAAATTTACATCTCAAGAGTAAAGGACAGAAACATGATTCATCTAAAAAGAACAAAATGTGATAGGAAAACGTATTGCATTTAGTGAAAGTCAGTGAAATACTATTAGACGAAGAGCAAAGTATGGATGTGTGAACCCTGGTAACTGTTCCTAATAAGAAATGCTCTTACACATTTCTTTCATAGACAGAAAAGTGGTTTAAAGAGTAGGCACATTGGGACCAGCTAGATAGTTCAGCAGACTAAAGTACCTGCTTAGGCAAGCTTAGGCAGTGCATGAACCCCAGGTCTACTCTGGCACCACATGCTGCACCAGCCCCAGCCCCAGCCCCAGCCCCAGCCCCAGTCCCACTGTGGGCTGAGCTGGCTAGGGTCCAGGCATAGTGACACACTGAGGATGCTGAAAACAGGAGGACCGCCATGAGTCTGAGCTGCATAGTGAGACCTTGTGACAACCAAATATATTAAAAAATAATAACAAATAAAAATAGAAGAGTTGGGGCCTGGCGGGATGGCTCAGTGGTCTAAAGCACCTGCTTGGGGAAGCTTAGGCGGCTTCAGGGAACGCGGTTCGATCCCCGGCACCACATGCTGTGCCAGCACTGCCGACGGGGTGGGTTGAGCCGGCCATAAAAATGAGTGAATAAACAAAGGTTTAAAAAAAAAAGAAGAGTAGGCACCATAATGAAGTGGTAATTCAAGCTAAGTTATTCTTAAAATACTATTTTATAAAGCCATAAGTCTACCACTATTTGGAAAATATGTACAGTTTATTTTGCTATATACTGTTGTTTCAAAATACCAACAGGTTCCAATTCTACTAATGTGTTAGGGAATGACTAGAGCATTACACAAATTCCAAATTTGTTCATGCACAAATTTGTCCCCTCAAAATACCAGGTAAATATAGAAAAAGTGCACACCGCTGAACTGAGTTATACAGAAATACACACAACTCACACCTCAAATATCTACCTCTGTTACCATGTGTGTTGTGAGAGGAGCCCACCCACACCAGAATGTCACAACTTCCCATCCCTTCATGCACCCTTTTTCTCACTTGAAAAGACAGTCAGGTCTGCCCCTCCTCTGATGTTCACATACACAAGTAAGGTTCTTCTAAAAGCACACTGTTATAGACTTATTGTAGAATTTTCTACTCTTTAGTCATTCAGCATGTTTAAAACTGTGCTATCATTTTCCTGCCTTCTTATTTTAAGCATCAGTGGTAAAGATTTTGTATATTGTGTCTCTGAGCCCATCTTTCCCATAACCCTGGTGATTTCTGTTGAGGAGCATTGCACAACCTTTTAGAAACATACATTGTGTTAAGGCAGAACTGACTCCATAACGAATGATTGAATCTTTAAAAACAAAGATCTTATAAAGTAAAAAGGTGAAAACTCTTAAGACTACCAAGTACATTCTAAGTCCAATGTGTTCCCAACTGAAATTAAAATTTTACAAGCATTGTCAAAAAGTATACCTGAAGAAAAACCCAACGATTCTATTTACTATTAATCTTAGCAATGCCCATTATATGATCGAAAACTATAAAACAATGAAAACCACCTTCATTCTCTATTGCTGCATACAGTAGAATGTACTCTGCTTTGTGTACTCTAATAAAATACTGATAGAAACTGAATGTCATGTAAGCCCAGTCAAATTCAGAATTCGTGAAAACAATACAAAATAAACCTTTAAAGAATATTTTCTTGCAAAACTCAAAGTACTTATGTCACCAAAATGTACTGAGAAAAATCTCATTTGAGAAATATCACATACATTCTGAATAAAAATGTATTTTTATGAGGTTTGCCTTATTGAAAAAAAAATTCCTTAGCTAACTTTAGAGCAAGGTAAAGTCAACATTCCAGAGTTCAAAATCATAACCTCCATAAGTAAAAGAGCACAAAATGAGTTTAGCCAGGTCTTTATAGCTTTGAATGAGGGGAGGAATTTGTATTTCCTGAAATACAGGTGACCTTTACATGTAGCAAATATTTTCTTCCTCAGATACCCATATTTCTGACCATGGCTACTTTCATGTACCACATCACTCAAGGTGGAATTGAAAGTCCATGATCAAAGTCACATTTGTTTGGCTTAACCAGTCATTTTGTGGCCTGCTGCTCTGATGGCCACACTGTCTCTGGGTCAGCTTTGTAGTATAGAAGTTCATTTGCTTTTCTTCTCCTGATGCTGATTTTTAACTGCAGGCTATTTGAAGAATAGCTTCAGTGGAAAAGTGCTTATCTTTACACCAGCTTCACGTTCACTGCCCAGGAACTCAAGTGCAGCATGGGCGAATGTCTTGTTTTCTGGCCACACAATGATGACTGAACAAGAATATGTAGAATGAGGAATAAGTTTTTAAGGATTTCAAAAATATTTTAAAAACTGACCACCTGGTATTGAAATTGAATGTCAGTAAAGTCAGTCAAACATATCTGCAATGTCAAATATTATGTACCTGTAGTGGTAACTAAGTATCTCAGAGGGAGTAAAACAACCTCTGAAAATAAACTGCTGCAGAGCTCCACCTTACAGAGATTGAGACTTCAGGAAGTTATCATTGTCTTCTTGTACTCATCCTCTCCCCACCTTTAGAAATAAATTATTGAAGTTACCTCCTGATTAAAAAGTAATCTTCAAGATAGGCCTCATTAAAAAAAAAAAAAAAAACCCTAGCTGACAGAAAAGCAAACATAACTCCATGGAAAAATACTGTGTCTTTTTCTCAAAAAAGGGCTAGAAAGACTGAACATTTATATGCCAAAAAAAAAAAAAAATCTACATATGGGCTTTACTCTCAACTTTCCCACAAGTTAACATTTCAAAATCAATCATTTTACATGACTTTATTTTCTTTATAATTCTTTTTTTATTTTTTTCTTGTTTCAGAACTTTTGTTTGTTTGTTTGTTTGTTTGTTTATTTTTTATGGCCAGCTCAGCCTGCCCTCAGGGCAGGGTTGACGCAGCATGTGGTGCTGGGGATTGAACCGCGGTCCCTGCAGCCACCCAAGCTTTCCTAAGCAGGTGCTTTAGACCACTGAACCATCCTGCCAGGCCCCACATGACTTTAATATAAAAATGTAACACTAAAAAACTACAGAAAGGGGCCAGGGAGATAGCTCTGTGGCACAAGTGCCTGCCTGGAAAGTGTAAGGTTATGAGTTCGAACCCTAGTCCCACCAAAAAAAAAAAAAAAAAAAAAAAAAAAAAAAAAAAAAAAAAAAAAAAAAAAAAAAAAACTATGGAAAAATGGAAGAAAAATTCCAACAACCTTGAGTCAGTAATGATTACTTACATCAAACCCCGAAAGCAGTGGTCTATGTGATAAAAATGATAAAAATTCACAGTATCTACTCTATGAAGATATTATAAAAAGAATGAAATAACAAGCCACAGAATGACCAAAGTGCAGGGTGTGATGGTGCGTGGCTGCACACCCAGCAATTGGGAGACTGAGGCAGACGGACTGCCATGAGTCAGAGTGCTGCCTGAGTTACACAGTAGGTTAATGATCAGCCTCAAGCACACAATGAAACCCTGCCTCAGAGAGACCAAAAAAAAAAAAAAAAAAAAAAAAAAAAAAAAAAAAAAAAAAAAAAAAAAAAAAAAAAAAAAAAAAAAAAAAAAAATCAAAAATTTTTGGTACCCAAATGATAGAAAATCACTTAAAACTGAACCACATCCCCCCCAAAATAGTCTTTTTTTTTTAATGACCAAAAGGTATGAAGCAAAAACATCTAAAAAGATACACAGATAACAAATAAGCATATTTTTACAGTGTCATCAGGTAACTGAGCATTAAAACAATAAGGTAACACTATGCCTCCACTAGAACAGGCCAAGTCCAAAACATTGACAACACCAAGTGCTGACAAGGTTAGGGAATAACGGAAACTGACTGACTATCAGATACAATTCAAAGTTACACAATCTATGTGCAAGATAGCTTGGCAATTTCTAACCAGACCTAATTCTTGCCATGACTCAATGATCAATTTACCCTGTCTTAGTTACTTTTCTCTCGTTGCTGGGACAAATACCTGACACCCAAAATATAGGAAGGAAAGGTTTATTTAGCTCATAGTTACTAGAGGCTTCAGTCCATACTTGGCTGGCCCAAGGCTGAGTGGAAAAGGGCAGGGAGCATCCAGTCCATGGTGGCAGAACGGCAACAATGGCGACAGAGGTAACAAAACAACCAGGGAGTAGAAAGCGATAGCTCGAGTCTGTCTCCCTGCCTCTCTTTATATTACATTCAGGCTCTCCGCCTCAGTGTATCTGCCTTAGGCTACACCCATAATCCCAGAAGTACTTAAAACACATAATCCCAGGGATCATGGATCAAGTCTCAAACTCCAGATCAGTACTAAATCACATAATCCCAGTGACTCATGAGTCAAGTCTCAATCTATAGATGTCCACGCCCATCTGCATGAGGCTTTGGAGGGACAACTAGACATAAACCATAACATACCCAAATAAGCCTAAAAATTTATATCCACACAGAACTGCACCAATGTTTGAAGCAGTTCTATTCACAATACCAAAACTTAAAACAACTAAGATGTTCTTTAACAGAAATTCATGGCCTGGCAGGATGGCTCAGTGGTCTAAAGCACCTGCTTAGGAAAGCTTAGGCAGCTTCAGGGACCATGGTTCGATCCCCTGCACCATATGCTGTGCCAGCCCTGCCCTCAGGGCAGGCTGAGCCGGCCATAAAAAATAAATAAACAAACAAACAAAAGTTCTGAAACAAGAAAAAAAATAAAATAAAAAAATTATTTAAAAAAAACCAAATTCATAAACACACAACGGTATTTCTATACGTGAAAATATTATTCAATGATTAAAATGAGAGATCACACCTCAAAAGCAGAAGAGAATACACATGTGTATGTATGTGTGTGGTGCAATAAAACATTAAACTTACTGTTTACATTTTTTTTAAATTGTGTTAAAGAGCTGCATTGCCATTAATTCTCCTGAAACATTCTTCCTCACTCAAACACACGTATCCATTGTTCTTATCACATTCTGAAGCAGTTGTGGAAATCTTCTTTCATGAGTTATTTTAACTGTTCTAATCAATTCATGACATTTATTCAGCCTGGTCACTTCTACTTTGGAGAGTAACCAGAGTCCCACTGCATTGAATTCACTGAATCTGGTAATGAGGGTGCTCCTTGCTATTTGTGGGTGTTATGGTTTATGTCTAGTTGTCCCCCCAAAGCCTCATGTAGTCATTGGGCAGAGACTTCTTGAGTTTCAGACTTGATCCATGATCCCTGGGATTATGGGTGTAGCCTAAGGTGGGGGCTAAGGCGGAGAGCCTGAATGTAGTATAAAGACAGACAGAGAGACAGACTCGGGCTGTTGCTGTTTCTCTGCTGCCGTGTTTGGTTGGCTACCTCTGCCGCCATTTTGTTGCTGTTCTGCCGCCATGAACTGGATGCTCTCTGCTCTGTTCCACTCAGCCTTGGGCCAGCCGAATATGGACTGAAACCTCCACAAACTGTGAGCTAAATAAACTTTTCCTTCCTTCATTTTGAGTGTCGGGTATTTGTCCCAGCAACGAGCAAAAAGTAACTAATACAGTGGGGTTGTCTGTGTATTTGCTAGCTTATTTTTTGGCTTTGGTATCAGGGATTGAACTCAGGACCTTGCACTTGCCAGGCAGGCACTTATACCACTGAGTTATCTCCCCAGCCAACCTAGGATGCACCCTGATTTCAGAAGTCTGCCTTTGTATCAGGTGGCACTTGTTGCCATCAGCAATTACCATATGCCTGATTATACTTTGAAAAGACACCCAGGAAAGAAGGGTTCCACAACTGCTTCAGAAAGTGAGGACAACGACAGAATGGATGTATTTGTTTGTTTGCTTGCCTGTTTGTTTTTTAACTCAATTTCTTTATTGCAAGACAGTTAAAAGTCACTGAAAATGTGACTACACCTTATTGCTGACTGAGGAAGGACAAAGAGGAATAATGAGGACTACAGAATCTCAAAATGTGGTCCTTATCCCACTGCTACTAAATTCTAAGTAGGCATTGGGGAAGTTGGGCCTACAATCCAGGTCTTTTTTTTTTTTAATTTTATTTTATTAACTTTAATGAGAAAGAAATAGCAATGAGACAGTCTCAAAACAGGTTAGTAGAGCAGTTATGACCCACAAAGTTCAAAACAATCTTAACTAATAAGCACTCAGACAAAGGTCTTTTCTCTAGAATTTATGAAGAACTAAAAAAAACCAAAAATTAGGACCCCAATATTTAAAGACCCATCCAGAAATGGGCATCTGAGATAAACACACACTTCCCAGAGAAAGACATACTAAAAGCTAATAACTAGATGAAGAAATGCTCCACATCGCTAGTCATCGTGAAATGCAGATTAGAACAACACTGAGATACCATCTCACCCCAGAAAGAATGGCTCTCATAAAGAAATCAAGCAACAACAAATGTTGAAGAGACTGTGGTAATGCTGCTGGGAATGTAGACTGATGCAACCATTATGGAAATCAGTGTGGAGACTTCATAAAAAACTAGAACTGAAAATCATAGCACATACAAATCTATATATTAAATTTTCACCAGAAATACCTCATCTCAGGTATTTATTACATAGGCTGTATTACATTCAAAACTTACAAATGGATACATGAAGGTAAGTTGTTCCAAAAACACTTACAATTTTCTAATGCAGAATCAAATACCCAAAAAATCATTACATTTATCCAAGTAAATTAACTCCAGTTTCAACAAGGAGTTAACAAAATTAAATTCAGAAATACTGAATAAATTGACAATCAACTATATACTTATTATGAACAAAGCACTTACTATTATTATCATTTTATGTATTTTGTACAGATTCCTCACTATGCAGCTTACACTCATAGTGATCCTCCTGTTTTCAGCCTCCCCAGCACTGGGATTACAAGAATGTGCCACCATGTCAGGACTCAGTCACAGGCTCAGTGTGCCAAGAGTCAGGGCGGGCACAACATGTGGTGCCACGGATCCAGCCCTAATCAGTTTCTCTAAGCAGGTGCTTAGTCTGCTGAGCTATCTCATCAGACCAATATCAAATTACTTCTCAGGGTTTTAATAACACATTTACTGAGTATTGATGTTTAAGTACTTATTTCTGTTTTTTTTAATTCTGTACAATTTAACTAGTATTACTACTAATTTGCACTACTGAAAGTTTCAACAACCAGCAACACTACAAAAACACTTTTCCTTGGAACTTCGAATTTAGTTCATTTATATGCAGTGTAGTATTGGTGAGAAAATGGAAATAACACTGAATGTTTGTGTATGCGTGTGTTGTGTGTCTTTGATTCCTTGTCAAGTATTGCTTTCTCAAGAAAACCCTGGAATTACCAGTATTGCAAATCTTTATAAAACTCTTCACAACTCAAATAGGAAGTATTACCAAAGAGCACAAGATCCTTAAGATTATCATCTCCTGTGGTCTTTTTTAGTTACATTTTATTATTATTATTATTACTGCTTGATGAATAAGTTTATTGGTATTCATCTGAAATATCTTTGTAGAAATTTGGTTTCATAGCCGGGTGTGGTGGCGCACGCCTGTAATCCCAGCACTCGGGAAGCTGAGGCAGGAGGATCGACGCGAGTTCGAGACCAGCCTGGGCTACAAAAGTGAGCTCAAGGCCAGCCTGAACTGCATAGCGAGACCCTGTCTCCAAAAAGACAAAAAAAGAAATTTGGTTTCACATTCAGCAGCCCACTCCTGAGCTCTGAGGAAGCTTGCTTTCTTTTGAGCTACCTGATCTTTCTTTTGGGCAAGGAACATTTAAAAATGTTTCCACCTCTTCTTTTTAACTTTGCTCTTTTGTAGCCCAGGCTGGTCTTGAACTTGCACCAATCCTCCTGGCTTACCCTCCCAAGTGCTGGGATTACAGGCGTGTGCCACCATGCCTGGCTTATTTTACTTTTTCATTGCATAGTAAGTTTATTTTTTTTCCAATGGAAAATGGAATTACACTTTTTAAAGTTTCTAGTACTAGGAGAAAATATCATACCATATCTTATAGGTCAATTGTAAGTCAAAGATACAGCATAAATCATAAAATAAAAATTAAACTTAAACAATATGTAGAAAATTAATTAAATATCAATTAATGAAAGATTAAACAAGCCGGGCGTGGTGGCTCACGCCTGTAATCCCAGCACTTGGGAGGCTGAGGCAGGAGGATCACTGCGAGTTCGAGACCAGCCTGGGCTACAAAAGTGAGCTCAAAGCCAGCCTGAACTGCACAGTGAGACCCTGTCTCAAAAAGCCAAAAAAAAAAAAAAAAAAAAAAAAAAAAAAAAAAAAAAAAGAAAGATTAAACATTTCAAAACCATATTCCAAAATTAAAGTTAAGGGCCCAGCAGGATGGCTCAGTGGTCTAAAGCGCCTGCAAGTGGCTGCAGGGACCACGGTTCAATCCCCGGCACCACATGCTGCGCCAGCCCTGCCCTCAGGGCAGGCTGAGCCGGCCATAAAAATAAACAAACAAACAAACAAAAGTTCTGAAACAAGAAAAAATTTTGAAAAAAAAAAAACCTCTTAAAAAAAATAAAGTTAAATCATGAGTTGAACTGAGAGGCCAGAATGTTGTGTATCATATGTACGAATCTGTGAGCAATTCAGAGTACTCACCTGGTATTTCAATAGGTTAATATATACCAAAATATCAACTAAGAGAAAGTTTTCATGACAGTAAAGAATTACTAACAATAAAATATAACATGAAGACTGGAATGGCAAATATATGAACAGCACTTATAACAGTTTGGGGATAGGATATCACACAAAGTTCTAGCATGTTGTGGACGTGGACAATGTCCATGATGCTTACTGGTGGCCAGGTGTCACTTGTGGGGCTGAGCTACTGTTATTTCCTTGATATCCACCCTATAGACCCAGACAGAATCATGACCTGTAGGGTGCAGGAGAAGAACATTTGTAGAATATACTGATGGAGGAGCCCAGCAGGATGGCTCAGTGGTCTAAAGCGCCTCCTTGGGAAAGCTTGGGCAGCTTCGGGGACCGCGGTTCAATTCCCGGCACCACATGCTGGGCCAGCCCTGCTCTCAGAGCAGGCTGAGCCGGCCATAAAAATGAGTGAATAAACAAACAAAGGTTCTGAAACAAGAAAAAAATAAATCAATATATTTTTTTAAAAAAGAATATACTGATGGAAATATTTTGCTGCTGTATACAAAAGAATAACTGAAAGCCTGCTGATGTATGCCTCTTTGTCTCCTGTATTCAACTGTTTGCCCATTTGGTAGATTCTTTCCATGCTCATTCATGGAGTTGTGGTCATTTTGATCCCTCTCCAGAATATCTTTTACTAGCCTGTGTAGGGTTGGGTTTGTCATCATGAAATCCTTTAGTTGTTCTTTGTCATGGAAGTATTTCACTTCTCCATTACACTTGAGAGTTTTGCAGGGTATAGCACTCTGGGGTGGAATTTGTTTTCTTGCAAGACTTGCTCCATGCTCTTCTTGACTTGATTGTTTATTTGTAGAAATCTGCCGTTATTCTGATGAGTTTTCCTTTAAATGCAATCTGTTTCTTTTCTCTAGTGGTTTTTAGTATACTGTTACCATGTTTAATTTCTGGGATCTTGATTATTATATGTCTGGGTGTGGTTTAATTGGGTTGATTTTATTTAGAGTTCTATATGCTTCGGTTATCTGACTGTCAGATGGTTTCCTCTTATTTGGGAAGTTTTCTACTATTACTTCTGTTCATATTCTCCTTTGTATTGACTCCTTTCTCACTGATGTCTATTAGTCTCATGTTGTTCATCTTTACATCATTTTGCAAATGTTGAATTATTCTTTCCTGCATCCTAGTTGTTTTTAAGAGATCTTTCTTTTTTTTTAATAATTTTTTATTATTTTTTTTCTTGTTTCAGAACTTTTATTTATTTTTATGGCCGGCTCAGCCTGCCCTGAGGGCAGGGCTGGCGCAGCATGTGGTGCTGGGGATTGAACCAGGGTCCCTGCAGCCACCTAAACTTTCCTAAGCAGGCACTTTAGACCACTGAGCTATCCTGCCGGGCCCTTAAGAGATCTTTCTTCATCTTCTCACTAGCTGTAATGTTGTCAAGGTCTGAAAGTCTATTTTCACTTTCACTGAAATAATTTTGCCAGCTTGTGATTGAGATTCTAATTTCCTGTATTACACTTTGAATCTGCTTCATGCATTCTATTTCTTTCCTCTATTGTTCATTCAAGGATTTCACCATTTTTCTTTTCTCTTCTACTTTTTTTCAGTGTCTTCTTTAGAAGCACTTAGTACTTCTTTCATTATAACTACCATTTCTTTTTTTACTTCAGAAATTATTTTGAATCTGATTTCCTCTATACCTTTCTACAGTTATTTCTTTATTTCAGACGCTATTATTTAAGAGATTTCAGGTGTGTGATTTCTAATTTCCTCTATGCTATTGTCTTCTGCATAGGCCTAAGACTGCATTTTGCTCCTTCTTTTTGTCATTTTATAGAGCACTGTCTTCTGACCTTTGGTGCAGAGCTTTGGTAGAGTTCTTACCTTAGCATCAGGTCTGTATCTACCAAGCTCAAGCTCATCTGGCTGCTGTGATCCACTTCTTCCTGATGCAGCCCTTGGAGGTGAACCTGCTGTGCCACTCTGGTAAGATGTTCTGCTCCTCAATCAGCCGTGTTGGCTTTGTCACTAGACTCTCTGTAAGTTCTGCCACAGGGTTGCACACCAGGCATATCTGATGGATGAAGATGCACTCACATGCTGAACCTGGGTGTTGGGTTGAATGGCGATCTGGTGGGCCTTGTGCAGTTCCACTTACATGCCAGGCCTGGATGCTGGATCTAATGAGCCTCCAGGAGGCCCCAGGTAATCAATCCCACTATTGGACCTGGGCTCTGGGTCGAATAAGCTTTCGGTGGGCCCCCTAGTTCCATTTACTGATAAAGACTAAAATCATTTATACATAAATGTATGAATTAAACATGGGAATCCATGGCATTATTTTAAAAAATGGCTCTAAATATATTTAGTCTACATCAGGAGAGTTAGCAGAAGAGAAAAATACCAGTTTAACACTTTAAAATTTCCATAAATTTGGATCTGACCTCCCATAAAAAACTACCTTCTATTAAGAAAATATACTCCCTAATTTTTAAAAACATACAGTGTTTTGTTTTCTGTTGTTTTGTTTTGTTTTGTTTTGTACCTAGGATCGAACTCAGGATCTTACATTCACCAGGCAGACACTTAAGCTGCTGAGCTATCAAGTTCATTTATTTGATCATGAAATGATTGGTCATAAATCTGGAATACTTCTGAAATTTGTAAGGATGTGTTTTGAGTGATACCTCATGGTCACATAATTCATCTAAAGCTAAGGGAAAGTCTCTGCAATTTTTAAATATTTGACTCAAACAATCACTACTATTAGAAAGGTCATATGTCCTATTGGTAGATCTTTAAGGCGCTTTGGACCACTGAGCCATCCTGCCGGGCCCCCAAGGCTTCTTTTCATAACTCTCCAACAAAATTTAAACATTGGAAAAACTTCTCCAACTGCTGTGATTTGTATTATAAATTTTCCACCGAAGGCACATGCATTGAAAGCTTGGTTTCCTGTTGCCAGGGCTACTGGAAGGTCACAGAAACCTTAGGAAGTAAGCCTTCCTCCAAGGCTTACTTGGAGAAAGCGGGTCACTAGGGTTGTGCCCCCGAAAGGTATAAGATGACCTGGCCTATTGCTCTCTCCTAGCCCCACCCCACTACACACAGAAACAGTGGAGTGCAGAGAGCAGCGAGTGATGTTAGTTTTAGTAATTATTGAATAAATAAAAACAAGATGTTATCAAATTATGCTTATCAAATTATCTGTGTTTTTAGATTTCTAATCATATTTTAAGAAAAGATATCAACAAAAAGTCAACCTTAAAGTATGGCGCTAGGATGTGCATTTATCTATTGTTACTATAACAGAATACTAGGAGCAACTAACTTTATGAAGAGAAAATGTTTATTTTTCTCTTTGAAGTTTCACAGTTGAAGCCTGAGTAGTGGCCATGGTTTTGGTCTCTGAAGAGGATGGCAGATTACAGGAGCTATCTTGGCAGAAACGTTTATAGGGCTGAATGGACATATTTCAAGCCAAGAACAGAGATAAAAGTATGGGTGAGGCCAGACTTGCTCCTTTTATAGCAATCTCTTGAGAAATCTAGAGGGTATGTGGCAAAAACCAAGAGGCTGAAGATGAACCATGTGGCAAGGCCATGCTCCAGCAATCCAAGGACCTTTCACCAAACTGTGCACCCATTCCACCTGCTGTTAGCACCACTCTGGGGACCACATCTCTGACAGATGAGCCTTTGCTGGTTTAGCCATCAGTGGAGAGATGGAAAGAGCTTGGATAACATCATTAAGCAGATGAATCAACCATAACTAGTACCTCCTGATCTCCCCTTATTTGACATAATATTTATTATTATTATTATTATTATTATTATTATTATTATTATTATTAATCAAGTTTGAGTTGGAATTATTACTTGCATCCAGATGCCTCTATTTGATAAACCCCTTTACATTGAGAGTCAAGCCTCAAAGACAGTAGAAGTACTTAATGGTACAGTAGATAGTTCAGGGTTTTTCGTTAAAACAGGCAAACTGTCCATGAACTTATAGCACGCCTTTAACCATAGCTTGGACTTGCCTGAATGGCCAGAGGTGCCATCTTATCAAGAGAAGATAAAAAATAACCACAGAACACGTGTAGGATGTCCCAAAGACATGGAACATTCACTTGCTTTCCTCTTTTTCCTAGCTACAGAACAGGGTCAGGAAGAACTTACTGCGACATTTGTTTTAGCAGTTTCAGCATTCTACATGGCTTCCTAGGTGGTATTTTTCCACTAATGTATACAATAAGTGGTTCCATTTGGAAACTAGAACAAAATTTTATCATCTGCAAAAGACAAACATTTGGTAAAGAATCTTCTTTGTTTCAAGCACCTTAAAGGACATCTATAAACAATAAAAAAATGAAAGATTTTAAACAACTGAAAACATTTTTTCTCAAAACTAAAACATATTGGAAACCTGGTTCTGAGTCAAGTTCCCGACAGCAGAACAGCTGTAGTCACAAAATAAATGCAAAGAAAGAGAACGACATGTAAATAAAATGTCTTCTTTAATAGCAAGCAATCAGCTTTTTTAAGATCTATATTTCAGCTCAACTACCATCTTCAAGAAAAAAAAACAGAAAAGAAAAATGGCTACAAAGCAGGCAAATCTAAGCAAAATACTAAGGGAAATCAATACTGTTGTGTTCTTATACCCTTCAAATTACATCTCTTCTAAGAATGTCAAACAGAATAGTTTAGAAAGATATGTAATACATTTACTGACTATGAAGTGAGCATTTATTTCATTATATGTATGCTCTAGATACAGTGTGCAGACTTGGTGAGTAAAGATAATAGTAAGGCAATAATAAGATGATGATCTCCCTTCAAAAGTGTACAACGCAGGAGCCCATCTCATCTGTTGGACCTCTACCATCCCCCAACTTCTCCTGTGGGGGGAGGTGACTGCATTATGTGACACTGAAGCCATCAGCAGTTGGCCACCGAGCTGAGAGGCTAAATGTGCCGCTGGGAGGTGGGTCACAGGTGCACCAGGAAGGTGTACTCCTCTGCCTCCTGATCGTGCCCTTCTCTCTCCTTTGCCAGCATGGGTTGAGCACCTCTTCCTCCACTACGCTCCTCTGCCATCCTGTTCTTGCCTTGGAATGACTGACGGTGGACAGAAACTATGAAGGCTTTCCTTCTTTAAGCTGTGGCTGATGAATGCTGTGTCTGGGTGACAAGGAGAGTGGCTGAAACTTCCCCCTCCCAGCTCCTTCTCCAACAGCCCTATCTCAGAAACGCCACCCCAATGCATGCATGGAGAACATGGCTGAACACTCAAGAGTCATTTTTGAGTCTTTGCTTTCAACATACAATCCATCAGCACATCCCCTCCTGCATAGCTGCTGAGAGCCAGTTACTGCTCCTCCAGACCTTGCTCACCTCTCTGGCATACTGCTGACTTTCAGCAACTCAAACTCACTGTCAGCTCTGCTATGCTCTACTTTCTTAAGCCTAGGTCATCTTTATGTGACCACCTCTCTCTGATTAAGTCTCAGCATAGCCTGAGAGCCCAGCAAAAGTAGAAAAAAAAATACATTACTGTTGTTTTTTACCTTTTTGAAAGTTGATGTCTTCATTAGTACATGTTTGCAGTAAATAAATAAGGGTTACATTCCCCCACAGGGAGCTGGTACAAGTACACAACATACTATAATTCTCCTTTCTTTCTCCCTCTCCTCCCTGCATCCCTCTGTCCCTTCTTTAAAAAAAAAAAACAGATCTTACTATTTCCAGTTATCTATCTTCTACTTTGTTCTTCTATTTGAGATCTCTCAGATAAGAGAAGCCATGTGATATTTAAGCACACATTTTTATTGCGGTATGACATGATTCCTGAAGGGCACCGAAACTTTAAACACATTGCTCAGTGAACTTTTACAGAATACACACACCCAAGGAACTAGCGCACAGAAGCAGCCCATCGAGAAGTCTTCCCACAACCTTTCTTTACGATTTTATAGATCAGTTTTACCTTCCTTTGAACTTTATGTAAACAGCATCATACAACTGCAGTGCTTGTTGGTCCTCAGCTTCTTTCATGCTGGTCTACATTTCTGAGATGCATTTGTGTTGGAAAGCACAGCAGTAAGACATCACCACGAAAGTTTTACAATATTTTTACTTTACGAAGACACCAAACACATTTATCCATTTACCTGCAGGCACATGTTTGGTTTATTTTCCTTGGAAAGATTTTATGATGAGGTTACTAGCAAATACTTGTACATTCTTTTAGTAAACATATAAACACATTTCTACTGAATATTGGCCTAACAAAAGTTCTAAGTCATATGCTTATACTCATCTTTAGTTGACACCATGAATGGCTTCCCAAAGATATTGTAGTATTTTAAAACCTAGCAGCAGTGCATAACTGTTTCATATAATTCCACAAACATTTCCTTGTCTTTCTTAATTTTAGAAGTTCCAGTGAACATATGGGGGAGGTGCAGCGTGCAATTTCAGTTGACACTTCCTAGAGGACTTAACCACACGTCTTTTCATGGTTTTATCCATACCATTGGGTATCTTCTTGGGGGGCATGAGTTTCTCCAAGTCTTATTTTTTTTTGTTTGTTTGCTTGGTTGATTGGTTGGTTGGTTGGTTTTTTGTTGTTGTTGTTTTCTTCTTTTTTTTTTTTTTTTCTTGTTTCAGAACCTTTGTTTGTTTATTCACTCATTTTTATGGCCAGCTCAGCCTGCTGTGAGGGCAGCGCTGGCGCAGCATGTGGTGCCGGGGATTGAACTGCGGTCCCTGCAGCTGCCCAAGCTTTCCTAAGCAGGTGCTTTAGACCACTGAGCCATCCTGCCGGGCCCCATTTTTTTTTTTCTTGTTTCAGAACTTTTGTTTATTTATTTTTACGGCTGAAGTCTTCTTTTTCTTTCAAATGAGTTTTATAATTTATTAGTATATTCTGGATACAAATTATTTTTCAGGTATATTATATATATATATATATATAATATATATATATATATATATATATATATATATATATATATATATTTCCTTCTTCCCTACCTCTCTCCCCTCTGCTTCTAACAAGCCACTGAAACATACACAAGACAGCTTTTCCTATCTTACTTCCATTTGGAAAGACTTTTATCACTTAATGAGCAAGGGCATGTGTGTGGTGAAAATAATGCAAATAGTCCATGATAGCAAAGCCACACAGTGGAGTCTGAGCTCTGTACCACAGTAAACACAACCAAGAAGTTAAAAGCTACCAGGAGGGGAAGAGAACCCTGAGGCTTCCAGCAGAGTGAAGGCAGACAGTGTTCCTTCCCACTATGCGTAATGATGTGCTAATGCCACATCAACACACCCACATGTTTTTGGAGACAAGAAGAAATGAAAAGAAATTTGAATCAGAAATGGGCAAATTACGGTTGCCCCCCCCCCCAAGTTTGGTCAAGAGACTCTTACAAAATAAGTGCAGACTCATATGGAGGAGAGAGGGAAGGAAAGCAGAGAAACAGAGAACTGGCTTTTTTAGGACAAGTCAAATGGGCAAAAAGAAAATGGTGGAAAACCTAAGGGATGGCAAATGGCTCCCACGGAAAACCTCTTTTTTTTAAATTAAAAGAACTAATTGGATCTTTCAGGATCCTATTAGTTATCTTCTCTATTCCTTTGCTTTTGGAAGGTTTTCTTGTTTGGGGTTTTTGGAGATGTAGTGGTGCGTTTCTTTTTGTTGTTATGTGGGGATCTTTTATTTGGCACTGGGGACTGAACTCCGGATCTTTGCACTGAGCTTCACTTCCAGCCCTTTTTTATTGTTTTTATTGTGAGACAGGGTCTTACTAAGTCACTGAGTTGCCCAGGCTGGGCTAAAAGCTGAGATCGTCCCGCCTCAGTCTCCAAGTCTGCTGGGATTTTGGAGAGGTCCCACCTCCTGGCATTGCTCTTCTTCCACATCATCATTTTCATCTTCTGTTCCTTTTCCCTCAACCTCTTCCCCACAGTCTGTTCCAGGTCTTCATCCCCACAATAAACTACAGCTTCTTTCCCCCCTTCTTTCCTATCCACAAAAAGAGCCCAACTGTGCTGTGATGGATTTGACCAAAGAACACGTCTGACAATCTCTCTTCATCCTCCTGCACATGGTCACTAATGTCAAATCACAGACAGACCAAGTGGCAAAAGCCTGAGAGTCACCTGCCACCTGGTCTAGAAACCTGTATCTGCCAACAACAAAAAAATTCATCAAGTCCTTCGCAAATTTCCATTTGATTGCAGTCAGCTTTGAAGATGATTTGCCAACAATTGAGATGAAACTGACTGGAAAGAATTTTATTTTAAAATAGTAATTGTCAGCAAAATGAAAACCTATAACATGACTCAGCATCTGCAGCTCTGAAGAGGCATCACAGAGCCTCTTCACTCTTACTCCCAAGCAGGAAAATAAACTGCACATAATTAAGGACACTGCCAGGGACTTTGGGGTTCAGAAGACTAACTGCTTTGTCTTTTAAATGTTTTGTGGTGTTCCATATTTATTCTATTTTTGAAATTTCTTAATTGGTTTGGGTTTTTTTGTTTGTTTGGCTTTTTTGTTCTTTTTGTTTTTTTTTTTGTTTGTTTGTTTGTTTGTTTGTTTGTCTTTTTGAGACAGGGTCTCGCTATGCAGTTGAGGCTGGCCTTGAGCTCACTTTGTGTAGCCCAGGCTGGTCTCGAACTCGCACCAATCCTCCTGCCTCAGCTTCCCGAGTGCTGGGATTACAGGCATGCGCCACCACGCCCAGCTTCTTAATTGGTTTGTTAGTGATGTCTAAATGCCATGAATTTAAATTCTTCCTACAGCTATTTTTGATCTGTGACTCCTAATAGTGCTATGGTTTGTGTCTAGTTGTCCTCCCAAATCCTTGCACAGTTATGGGATGGACTTCTAGAGTCTGTGATTAATTCATGATCCAGTGCTGGGAGATTATGCATGTGAATGCTCCTGGGATTATGGTGTCCACCCTAATCCACGCCCAGCCTGGGGCAGATGGCCTGGCCGCTGTAGAAAGAAGGTACAGAGGCTTGCTCTCTGCCTCTTCTGCCTCCTCTGCTGCTCCCTTTGCTCTTGCTGTTTTCCTGTCTTCTGCTACCACGAGCTGCTGCCCTCTTCCATGTGCCACTCTGCTCTGGAGCCAGGCGAGTACGGACTAAAATGTTCACAAACTAGAGGCGAACTAAACCTTTCCTTCCTTCATTTTGAGTGTTGGGTATTTTGTTCCAGTAATGAGAAAAATAACTGAGACAGATAGCAGGGTTTTTCTTTGGCTAAGATATGGAAATGACATTTGTTCTCTCAGTTGAAGACTGACTAAAGTCATGCTGTGAGGAAAACCCAAGAGTTGGTCACAGAGAGCGATCTTCATCTCTGAAGAACCGCACCTTTATTTTCCACTGGTATTTTTGCTGAATACTGAATAGCAGACTACAAGCTACTTTCTTTCAGTCTTGAAAACATTCATATAACTATACATTGTCTTTTACCTTCTTAAATTTTTTGTCAGGCAAGTGCTTATTCAACTCAGCTATCTCCCTAGTCCTGTGCCTTCTTTTACTTATTGATTGATTTTTTTTTTTTTTTTGAAACAGGATTGAACTGAGGCCTTTGCACGTACCAGTCCAAGTGCTTATTCTACAGAGCTATCTCCCCAGCCTCCTACCCTTTCTTTTAAAAGTCAGTTTTCAATCTTACTTGGTTTTCTCAAGTGTGATTAAATCTCTGTGTTAATTTGTTTGCCCGCTTGCCTGCATACTTTTTCCCAGCTGGTTTTAAGCTTGCTCAGGTTTTGGGCACTTTTAGGACGATATACCAAAGCGTAGTTTTCTTTACACTGGCACTTCATGGTTCACAAAACTGATTTGTCAGGTAATGTTTCTTAATAATCCTTGGAAATTCTCAGCTACTGTCTCATTACATTCACTTTGCACATTTCCTACCTCCTCTCTCTGTAGTACTAAAAGGTCCTAACATCACATGGATACGTTAGGTATCTTCACTCTCCACCATCTCTGTGCTTTGCTTTCACTATTTTCAATTGACTTCTTTTCATCTTCATTAATATTTTATTTTGCCACTTTGCACCTCCTATCAAATCCAAATACCAAGTTCTCGATTTCAGTTATGATTTTCTAGCCTCCAACATCCATTAGACACTTAGGCTTCTCAGGTTTTCAGTAAAACCTTCCAACGCTCATCTCTCTTCATCTTTCACCTGACAGAACACATCTATCATGGTTACTTGAGACTCTTCCAACAGTATTTGAATTATCCTTACACCAGCCTCCACTGTCCAGTTTGTATGCTGGTTACAGTAACGTGGTCTTTTAGCATTTAGTTTTTTTTTGTTTTGTTTTTATCAAATGCTGACTATTCTATATTTTAGGATTTTGGTAGATCCAGATACATTTCTCCAAAATAAGTCCCTGTGGTCTCTACCAGACAAAGTGAGAACTGTTACCCTTAGCCCACTGGGGGAATGAGCCAATCCAAGCTCAGCCGCAGATGTATCAGAGCCTCTTCTTTCCTTTGGGACCCTGTTCCAGGCCAGGATGCTTTAAATTGCAAGCAGGTATGCCAAGAAGGCTCAGCAAGGTGAGGCTGCACAGCAAGCCCCTCTTAGAAGAGCAAGAGTTAGACTTGCAGCCCTCTGCCTTGCAGCTTGAAGTGCTGCAAACCTCCCAGGGAGACCAGCAACACTTTCCATCTCTTTCAGTCTTCAACAGTCACTCCAGCACCACAAGATTTTCAGAAATTCTCCATTTCTCTTTCCTCCATCAATAGCCCTCTATACGGTCTGACCTCAGTTTTTCAGGCTCTCAGATTCAGCAAGGGTTTGAGTGTTTTATGAGAAAAAGGAGACTACAGATGATCAATTCCCCTTTCTACATTTTTCCTCACTGTGTATCCTAAGTCTAGTACTTCTTACTGTCACAGATCTTGGATGCTTTTAAATCTTTTTGTGTATTTATTTATTAACCTCTGTAATTGTTTCCAGTAGTAATATGTCTGTGACCAAGTTGTTATTAAAGGAAAGTTTGCCTGGTTGGCCCCACTGTACCTGCTTTAGATCCTGTATCACTGCCTACCACTGGGCTAATCATTAGCAGGGCTTTATATCTATTTTCCCAGCAAAACATAAGCCCCAGGAGAGCAAGAACTTTCCTCAGGGAGCTCAGTTCAGAATTTGGGTGGCTTGGCTCTATGTAATATTCATCTGTGCTTTAGCTACCAGCCTCCCACCTACTTTTTAAAAATGTATTTATGTTTGTATGTGAACAATTCTAAACATGCTCTTCACTTTCTAGATCTGAGAAAGAAAACAATGTAATTTTACAGGCATGAATTCTCAGTAAAAACTGCACACTTCCTTTTCATACCTCCTTACCTCTTCTGCAAGAGAAGTGAATTAAAACAATTTACTTAAATATTTAAAATAAATTAGAATATCCTTTTGGTTTCAATATTCTGTATCACCTAGATGATGGGAAAGTCACACATTTTCCAGTCAAGCTCTCCTGCAGCCACATACTGTACTTACGAGTTGCACTGCACACCAGTACATGAAGTGCACACGCCCACCTTCACGCACCTCTTCACCACGCTCCACCAAACACACCAGTGAGAGGGAGAGGCTAATCAGTGGACAGCATCACTGGCATTTATGTGAGGTAAAGATGAGGCATTGAGAATATTTTAAAAAGCAATCTGTGTACATTTTAACTCATAAAGCTGCTTTAAAGACCATCGATACAGAAGGGGCTTCTGCTGTCCTGGTATATGCAATTATTTTGAAATAAAAACTTAATATCACTGTAGGAGAGTAACAATTTATGCAAAACACCTGCAAAATCTAATAATCATGAATTCTTTTTTTTTTTTTTTTTAGA